>BEXV01000493.1:17287-32460 GCA_003118195.1 Hemicentrotus pulcherrimus | reverse complement strand
CCCATCTCTCTTTCTCTCTCTCTCTCTCTCTCTCTCTCTCTTAATTTCTGAGAAACATTATTCATGGGGGGGGGGGATTGCTTTCGCCCAAAATAGGCCAGTGCCCTTCATTCATTGTTCATTTAGTCATTTATTTTAACACAATTCTTCCCCGCTTCTCTTCCTCTCAATACAGGTTAAAGCAAGATGTAAGGTCTACGAGATCTGTGATCAAGCAGTACTTATCTCAGGAGGCTGGAACAGACAGACTAGTCTCCAGTCATCAGCAGACAATGTACGGGACATGTATTCTGTTCTCAGGAAAAACGGATTCAGAAGACCAAACATCAAAACATTTTTTGCTGATACCAGCAGTGTTTTAGGTATGCAACATCAGATGAAATTCCTTTCAAATTTGTTTTTTAATTTCTTTATTTTCACACTTCCTCAAATCTTCTAATTTTTTATTAGCTATCAGAATCCCATGAATCACTGAAACTACCTTCATTTGGCACAAAATGTTATCGGCTGTCAAATGTTATTATGAAATGGAAAAATGCATACCGGTACATCATTATGAATCTCAAAGATAACACTTTAATTTGAAAAATGTTTCCACTTTAGAAAATGTTACTAGAGTGTTGGCAGCTTAACAACATAAAATTCACTCTGTATTTTTCTAGCATCATATGGATTCAAATATCCTTAATGTCATAATTTGTATTTCTCTGGCACACAGTTTTGGGCCATGATGGTTCTGATCATTGTTTAGCCATTATGTATGGATATGATTGTTTGAATATTTGTATAGTATTTGTGGATATATATGAAAGAATTTTGTAAAAAGAACCCTGTGGAAGAGCAAAGAGGGGGCGGGGGAGGAAGGGGGAGGCACAGCTCATTAGCAAAAACACTTTGTTGTACATTGTATCATTGTCTGCAAATCTATGAATCACAGAAAACTTTAGTTTTTTGTTATGTTTCCTTAAGAGAAAATTCGGCCCAGCGCCATGTGTCATCCATGTCCACCCTAAATTCAATATGATTTTAGCAATACCTCTTCTTGAACTGTTTTCTTGGGGCCCTGCACTATCAGGGGTCCAAAGCAATAACATTTTANCCCCCCCCCCCCCCCCCCCCAACAAAAAAAAAGACAAGAAAATAGCACTCCAGACCTCCAGAAGAAGAAATTATTTTTTACCCAAGGTTTTTTATTCATGTAGCTGTAATGAGTATTTTTTAATGAGAAGTAATTTAAGCGAATCAGCGACTGTTAATTCATTTTCTTTTTTTGTCTTCCAACAGAAGGTATTGATGAAGAGGGATCAAGACACACCTACCCTGCAACACACAAAATGGCGATTCAGAGCCATTTGAGTACACTCTGTAGAACGCCATACTGCGTAGAGAGCCTCGTCATCTATCTCAATAGTCCGACTCTAGCAGATGGGACGATGCTTCTCTGGGATACTAATCAAGATGGCATCGTGAGTAATATGTCTTAAAGCAATTGAATATATTTTGATAATGATAATAATAATAATATTGAAGTGTTATATAGTGTTCTTGTTTGGCACAATGCCACTCCTGGTGCTCGGTTATTATCACCTTGTCTTTTAGCACGGCTGCCATTACGGCTCTCAAGCATTTCAATTCCAGCCAGGTACCCGTTTTACTCTCCTAGATGGAGTGTGGCAATTGTAGATTAATATCTGGCTATTTAAGGGATATTAGTGTTGCGACAGGGATTTGAACCCAGCACCTAGTGGTTTAAAGTCCTGAGACTTATCCAATGGACCACTTCATGTTTTATGTGCAATTATCATGCCGTATTGAGATTAGCTGTGAGATAAGTACTAATGAATGAAATACAAGTCAGAACAATTTGTGACACAGAAAGTAGTATAATTTTTGACACCTACCGGTACTGCCATCCAGGGTGTTACTGCATGTTGTTTTGCTGCCAGGCCATATCTGGACAATGCCATAAACAGAACAGATGATAATGAGTATATCTTGACTAATTAATCTCCAGTGTCTGCAGTAACCAATGCTGTCAATCAAGCTATAAATAGGAGATAATTTGCACTTCATCACCTTTACAAAATGCAGGGATCAGAGGCTAGAGAAACAGTTGGAGAAAAGAGATATGAAAAAGTAATATATGCCACCAGTAACTGATTGATAGACCTAAAGATATTTGGAGTAACAGACAAGAAATTCTTTTTAGGTAGATGATACAAATTCTTACCTGTGTCCTTGTATATTCTATTAGTTGGGTTATATTAATGTTTTTATAATATATACCATAAATAAGCTATATTATTTCTTAAATGTGAATCTTTGATAATTCATTATTTATTGAACCAACAGGCAAACGTTGACGAGCAGTACACAGTCTCAGAATTCTTAGAAGACATCTCGGACTGCAACGCTCGGCACATCTACATCATCGCTGACCAAAGCTTCTCCGGTAGGCTAGTAGACGCTCTTCAGCTTAGGTCCGACACCCCCCATCATGAGAATGTTGTGGTTTTCACAAGCGGAGGGAGTCTGGAGTACTCGTGGAACAGCGAGTTAACGAATCGATGGATGAATTCTAATCATACGACGTTGTGTGTTGACGAAATCCATAGGGTGAGGAAATTAGTATCTTCGTACTTCTGTCCTGCTTCAGTACAATTCAGTCAGACCCAATTTAGTCACCACTTGTGATTGATTAAAGACCTCATATTTTATTTTCCTTTTTTAAAGTGTTTTTTTATAAAAACCACTTCAAGTGTAATGAAACAAGCAGTAGTTTTTAGACAAGCTGCCATGTTAAGATCGCTTTTCTTGTCTCTCTGGAGCAGTCTGTATGTAATGATGTATGGCCAGCAAGTTAAACAGATGTTGAATATGTCATAAATCGAATTTCAAACCTTAGTATTCAAATCTTCTTAGATATTTGTATTCATATTTATTTCATACGATCCTCCAGTCTAACTCGTTTCACTCCAACAGAAGTGTTGAGCCATATTATTTCAGATTCAGTTTGAGATTCTCAGTTTTACGCAGCTATAGCTCAAATTCTTCCTCTTCAGGAGCAGATAGAAAAGTATCCATCAAAACCACTGCAATACCATTGTTATTTTTTATTTATTACTTTATATTGTAAATGGAATATGAAACTTGATCTTATGGTAGATTTTCTTCTTTTTGCAATCCTTTTCATTTTACAGGGTTACGAAGATACTCTTTCCTCAACGCCCATCCTCTATGAGAGCTCTCAAAATGCTGCCAACACAACTCTTTTTGGAGCACCCTGTGATATGCTTCCCTTCCTCACCCCACATGAACTCCGCGTCACGTACATGGGATGTCAAAACCTTCCCATGACGCTCTGGTGGTTCCGCTTCCAGTCGACACGATCAACGCGATCAACGCATCGATAGCAAGACAAAAGGAAGATTATTTGACAAGGACTTATGATCAGAACATTTATGATCAGAAATTTATTTGTTTTGTTTCCAGTTTGCTTTTTAAAAGCGAGCTGAAATTTAATTACAGAGCTTTCTTCTCATAAGCTTTCTAAAAGTTTACAACATGGAGTGACAGGAGAGGTGGCTGGGTCGGAAGTGTATCGATTTTGACTCAAGGTGGCGCTGTTCAAGATCAAGATTTGAGGAGCATTTTCTTTCTTAAAGCATCGAAAAGGAGAACAACAACGATGTTGTCTTTTTTAAAAGCTTCACTTTCATAATATGTGAGTTGATAATGAAGGATTATTATCTTCATTTTACTATGTATTAATTTGTATTGTTTTGAATTCGCTGTGATTTTTGCACAAATTCTTAATTTGGTATTCTGTGATTGCCTTTTTGTTCGAATCAAAAGTTGATGAGCGGATTCAAACTTGAACTGTTTTGAAGTTCAGGTAAAATGAATGCAATTACAAATTTTCCACTTCATAGAATATTTTCTTTGTTTTGAAAGAGTTTTTCATACTTTGAGTTGTATTTCTTCTTTTAAATTTGTTCTAAATTTGAGTTGCACAAATTCTTTCAATTACTTTTCCTTACTTTAAAAACAACCTTCAATATTTTTTCTTGCCATTGAAGGTAGTTGTTCTACTTTGTATTTAAGTGTTTTATGGTCGAAATGAACATGCTGACTCATGTTTTTGTTTCCATCAAATCTTTTGCAAGAGTGGTCTTGTATGTCGAGGCAATGCCTGTTTGTAAATAAGCATATTTATCAGTGTAAATGTACAAAATAAACAACAAATTATGAGAGCAAAGATTATAAATAACAATGCTGTAATTAGATATTTTTTGAAATGTACTAGACAAGGGTGTGTTTTTAATGTTGACAAACGGAACAAATATTGATGTTTAACTTTTTACTTCACCTGCATTTGATTGAGTTAAAGAAGTTTGTTGAAAGTAAAGAAAAATCACTGGATTGTAATTAAATACTGCCCGTAAAATCTATTGACTTTTCTTAGTCAGTGTTTAGCTTCAATAAGTATTACATGTACAGGTGTAAATTGGGTCTGTTTTTAGCAAATAAACTTTTTTGGAACATGACCCATGAAAGTATTTATCATTTTTTTTTAAGAGCCACTCATTTTACATATATGCTAAATGCGTGAATTTCTATGACATAAAAATCCTGAAGCAAACATGCACCATATTGTCCCTCAGCCTAATTAAAATGTCCTGGATTCTGATTTTTTTTTTGTTAAATTGTTTTGAGTTCAGATCGTTATTTCCCCTTTCCTTGTTTTTAAGATATTTGAAAACTTGTCATTCTAGATTTTATCAATATTTTTTTCCTCCAAATTGAATTCATACTGATATTCTCCTTCTCTCCTTCTCTCTTTCTCTTTCTTTTCCCCTCTACCAATGTTCTCTCTCTCTCTCTCTCTTCTTCTCTACCAATATCTCTGTCTCTCTACTCCACTTTCTTTCTTTCCATTTGTATCTACCATTCTGTCTGCATGTCGTCTTTTTCTCTAACTCTCGGAGTCACTCTCCTGACTATTTACTTGTACTTTATTATTAATATCCCACCATTATTCTTTTCTTGTTCGACAAAGTTATTTCCAAACTTGACTCAATGTTTTACATTCAACTTTCCAAATAGTCTCAGTTCTAATCATGGCAACACATTAGTTGCTGATAACTTCTTTCTTAGATTTTTGTTTGGGAAAATTATTTCCCCATGCTCAAAGAGAGAACATGTTTAAGTACTTTTTTATGAATGTATATATTTATATATATATTAGCTCAGGATACATGGTAATAAAACATGCAAAAAGAGCAATCGCATCAGTGTTCTGTTTCATTTTTTAGTGATATTCATGGAAAATATTTAATCAAGATTAAATAAACCAAGGATTGTTTTCATCTCCATTATTAGAATATCACTATTTTTATTTAACTTAATCTTTGAAGAATTAACAAAAAGTGTTTAATAAAATCACAGGGTCATGGTATAAGTTTAGTTGTGAAGACAACATAATCTTAAAATAGTTCAATGTCAAACGCCCAAACCAGGGCATATCTCGCATTACATTTCAATTACTTAATCATAAATTGACAGGAACAAATCCCGGCAGAGGTGGTATAAAAGGCATGCTGAACTGGGGTTAGTAGTATAGGAAACTAAAGGTCACTATGGAGAAGAAGAAGAAGAAGAAGAAGAAGAAGAAGAAGAAAGATTAATTTATAGAGAGCATACTAGGCTGACTCTTTATGCACTTAACAAAATCAATACGAAAAACAAAAACGCTCGGCATTTAGAAAAAAACTAATTCCTTAAACTTCAAAGACTACTTGAATTTAAATTATCACAAGCTAGTACAGAAATAAGTCAAAATTACATATTTATTAATGAATGTTAATATCATCTATGACAGATACCGGTAATCAAATAACAATTAAGGTACAAAGCAAAAAGAGAAAACACATCTACCAATTATTTATTTTTGATACAACATCGTGATTTATTTCTAGTTTATGAGATCAAGCACAACTGTACACAAATAAACATTCCATCATCACCTTTGCTAAACAATTTACATTACTACACTCCCAGCTGCCTTGCATTTTCCAGCTTGTCGGCTAAAACATTTTGACGTCCAAGATAAGACCGAAATTTACAAACGACGAAAGCGCAATCTTTTTCTGTAAAAACCTCATCCAGGTTTATTCACCATTTAGCTCAATGTTGTAAGGTTAATGAAATCATTGCCAAAGTTGTGTTTTTTTTTTCCTTCAATCGAGATATTTGCCTAAATCTGACCTTTTCTATGAGAGCCACTTGGTATTTTCGCCCTTTTGCCAATGTCCAATCTTAAAAGTGTGTTTTTAATGAAAATGAGGTGCCTAAGTCAAGTGAAACGTGACAAGATCTTGAATAAACAAGAAGAAGAAAAAGGGATTCAGTACGAAATTGAGGACTGCAGAAACATGCAAATAGTATAATAATGATAAAGGAATAAATCCTTGATTCAAACTTGTCATTACATACATGCATGAGAAGAAAAAAACAAGTAAATAAAGACCTCTCAAGAGACTACAGAGATCTTCATAGGCAGGTGGTCTTTATACCCAGGTTCTTTTAGTACACATTTGAAGAGGAAATAATTCTCAAGGAAAACAAATGTGCTCTTTATAGTCAGGTGGTCTTTCTATACAAGTGGTCATGAAAGCACATTTGACTACATATTCCTTTCGACACATTCTTTAGTATGGCAGGAGCGTCACAATGTGATGAACATGTGCGCTATATAAGAAGCCATCATTATTATTATCATTATTATCATGAGTAAAACAGTGGCTAACAAGTTCAGCAGGAGAGCAATTCTTAAATCACAGAAAAGATTCATCTGATTGGTGAAGGAAATTGAAAATAAGTTCTTTCTTCTTCACAATCAATGGAAAGAAAATAGTTTTCTTCAACCTATGATCCCATTCTACATATTGTTGTATTGCATCAGCAACGATGCCAGCTACAACATACCAGTAGTGCTGAACTTTGAGGCACTGCCAGCGAAGGCTTACAGGATCAAGTAAGTTTTCAACGGATTGTGAAGAAGAACTAATTTTCATGGGAGAGCAATACTTATTTGTAATTACATGAACTCTATAAGATAGAGAATCACATTAGAAATTGCACAAAGTTTTAACTTCATGGGGGAAAAAAATATTTAATTTGAAAACACACAAGCAAACAGATTTGCTGTAATACTGTATGTATCAATTACATATTTGTATTTATTATTAACATACAAGAATCGCACTTGAATACCATTATTTTTTACAATACAGATTACTATCTGTCATTTGTACTACTGTTTTTAACAGTTGCAAGCAGAATACAGAATAACAAATAATAGACCGCATGTTGCATGTTTAAATATTATTTCCTATGTCACTATTAAAATGATGATTCTTTTAAACAACTAACAATACTCCTAGAGAGCAGAACACACCTGGCAAATTAACTTGTAAATAATTACAGGGGAATTCAGAAACTTGTAACAAAGAAAGGACATATACATGTACACGTTATTAATAATCCGCTAGATGCACTTTAATTAGCCTACAATTAGTAACACTGCACACAAGAAATCATAACGAAGACCACTGCTCTGTCTTACATTTGTTTGGTGGCCTTCTTAGATTTGAGTTAATACAAATGAAGAAACTCGCTACTCCCAGCTCCTATGCCTTTTTTGTGTTCATGAAAATACCTACGTCAAAAAAATATGTTTAAGAAAGAAAAAAGAAAAGTAGAAACAGTCCAAGGTTGGTATTCAATTCAGTAATTATGTCAGAAATATGGGTATATATGTATCGGTAGATATTTTGCCTCACAGTTGGTTTCTCAAAAGTCAGATTCTTAGATGTGATCTAAGTAAGACCCTACGATTCAGTTTACTTAGTTAAGCTCAAGTAAAGCTAAGTAAAATCCTGACATAATTCTAGTACAGAATTGAATATGGCCCCCCGATACCCTGAGAACACAAAATCAATATGGGCATAAATGCAGATATGATACATTTACGGGTACTATAAATAAAATAAATAATATTGATAATATTGAAATACCCTGTTCCTAATTTCATCAGTGCCTCTTTCTCTGTTGAGGTGTTGTGGGCCTGGTTTGTATAAACTGTTATTTGAATAGTATTTTAGTCACTATAGTTAAATTAGCTTTTACAAGGTTCTGTATTCATTTTACTAGAAAATTAAAATATGAAAACTGAACATGAATCAGCATCATAGCAAAACAATAACAAGAATTCAGTAGTCAGGGGGTTAAGGTCCGTACAATTGCTTTTAATTGGCCTAACACTTTGGTTGCTTTCTTCACATTTCTACATGGTTGCTTGTTTGCCACTCATGCATTTTTGCACAAACAAAAGCTTTGCATAACATCCCATTGTTACTCTTGATTAGGTCCATGACAACTCTTTCAACGCCTGAACAGATTAATCTTGCACTGGAAACAGTGAAATAACCTTGAAGCCTTATACAAATCTACCACAAGACAAATACGATGCGACACAGTGAGATTGTTTGTGTGGCATATAAAGAGATAACACTGATTAAAAGTGGCCTGATGGATTGTTCGACACATGCTCTGTCTTGAACTTGAACTTGAACTGCTCGATGGGCTACTTCTTTCATTAATTAATCACATTCAGCCTTCAGCTTTAGAGCCAGTACTGAAAATCACCCTAATCCTAAACCTACTTTAATTCCCAATTGCAATGCTAACACCAACTCTGTCTCTATACCTGGAGATGAATGACAGCACAGAGAAACTGGACCATAGCCTGAGGTCCTATAGCAAAGATAATATACTTTCAGGCAACTAATCACGAGTTGAAATAGAAAGCTGAGTTGCCAGACCTTAACCTACCCAGTGAGTATAAAATGGTGAGAGTGAAAGTATGGTGGGATAAAGTATCCAGCATATACAAACATAAACTCTCAAACAAACAAGGTTTTGATTTTGGTTGCACTACATTAAATATTCAAACTCAGTCACAGTTGGGTTATCTTATGGAGTGAAGTCTTTAGCTTGTATTGATCGCTGTATTTTACAAAACTGTTGTAAAAACTTACAACAATGTTGATTACAAAGGGTATTTCAGATTATTCAAGTTTTTAAAACAATCATATTTCAAGCTTATGTTTGCAAGCCACATTAGAGACACACTGGTACCAACTGATATAAATTTCTCCCATTAAACACCTCATTGTGTGCCTGAACTGAATAATCAGTCCTCACATGAATTGTAACCTATATTACAAGCAATCATTACAATCATGTTGTTTGACACATACATGTACTGTTCTAAGGCTCATCTGAAATTCAACCAAACCAATACAGAAGCCATAATATTGCCAGCCTAAAAGCCCATGCGTGACAAAATGATGTCTTCACAGAACGTGCGGATACTTCCAAAACTCTTCATCCCTCAAAACCACTTCATAGTACAACTTGCAATAAATAGAAATAGCATAGAAGAAACATCACACACACACTCTTCCCCTGAAGAAAAAAAACATCATAAATGTAAGAGAAAAGTTTCCAATATAACTTCAAGGAATTTTCTGATTTTCATTAAAGGGACTTTGTAACATTGTTTAGATGAGAGATAGTGGTGCTAAGGTAGTGACTTCAATGCTAGATGTACAATTAAAGATAATTTGAAAATTCAAGTGAAAACGGACCATTATTCATGTTACAAATTCAGAAAAACTGATCTGATCGATTCCTTAATTCTCAAAACTATATTATTACAATTTTATCACATTTTAGGCGATTGCATATCTCAAAAAGCAATAAAACGGATCTACATTCCATTCTAGACATTTAAAAGTTGACAGATTTTTTATAGCCTGTTTTATGTCTTTTTTTCATGGAAAAACGGTTGGGAAATTCAAAAATGGTTGGGAGAATTAACTGTTAATCACTGTTAGATGGTGCCTCACATCGACGCCTTCAAAGAAAACCATAGATATCTTAATGGTTTGAAAAAAATTTCAGGATTTTTTGCATGTCAGAGGGTTAGTACAGTAGAAGGAATATAGTAAGTAACATTTTATACAAAAATTAAGCAATTTTTGTCATCAACCTTCAACAATGTTACCAAGTCACTTTAAAGCCAAGAAATGAAGACTGACTGTGAATACAAGGCTTATATTTCTGTCAGGCATCTTCTACTTTGGCTCATCAAGACTTTTGCTGCTCCATTTCAGGAAACTTTTTGATTATTAAAGCCAAAGAAATGAAGACTGGGTGTTGTGGCGTGCGCCTGTCATCCAGCTAACAATGGAAGCTACAAACTGATTCAACCAAGGACGCAGGATTGAGTCACGTCTTTCGATCTGTTTGATACACACACACTGATAGCGATTACAAGTCTTAGATTTCTGTCTGCCATCTTCTACTTCAGCTCGTCAAGGGTTTCGCTGCTCCCTTCCACAACTGCTTCCTCCTCGGCTTGTAGCTGCTGCTGCCACATATCAGCGTAAATGCCATCCAATTCCAATAGCTGTTCATGCCTGTCATATTAAAAAGAAAAAAACATTTTGGATCATTTCTTTTTTTTTAGCAGGACTCAATACTAAAAGATACCTGGGCCCTGCATTACACAGAGTTGATATCAAGCACAACCTATTTGTGATTGATATCAATCACAACTATGTACATAAGAGATGGGAGACTGCAAACTTGTGATTGATTAAGGGACTTGATATTGATTCGGATCATTATCAACTCTTTGTAAGATGGGGCCCGGGACACATGAGCCAAAAAATCAAAGTGCCAACCCTAAAATTTCAAAATTCTAGCTTAGGGCAAATGCCTAGAGAATTGAAAAGGGACCACCCTTGAAGAAAGTTAGGGTGAAGCATTTTAAAGAATTGATTAATGACGAAGGCCTCCGCAGACAGAGTCAAAGAATGGTCAACACTTTGGAATGCATTTTTCTCAAAATGTACATCCCTCCACGCATCTATTATTGCCTTTTTTCCCAAGCACTATCAAAATATATGTTTTGTTTGCTGACTGAAGTTCAAAAAAAGAGTTAAAACTTTGAAATGTGTTTTTCATGAAAGGAGTAGTTGCCCATGCATCATTCACACCACTTTTGATGAAATATAAAAAGGGCAAGAACTCAATTTCATAATTAAAAACTAGGTTTGGTTGCTGAAGCTGAGCAAAGCAACTGTGATAGGGCTCTCAAGCAGTCAAGTCACTTCTTCATATCGGTAAACCCTTTCCATCACCTAGCTGAAGAGGGGCAAAGCAACAATAATGTCTTGCCAAAGGACACTACAGTGCTTCCCTATAAAAAACGAAACCAAGAATCATCAATGTTTAATCATAAATTAATCACAATTATAATTAATGAATGACACATATGACTGAGGTGTCATATGAAAGGGCAGAAAATTAACTTTCTAGAAATTTCTCTTTAGAAATTGAGATACCGTTGCCAAATGACTTTTTGGTATCCTTTCTTCAAATTGATTTTAATCATTCTTGCAGGAAATATGCATCATATCATTTGCATCAAATGAAAGAGGAGGATCTAAGCTTTACAAATATGTGTCATTTATTGATTATAATGGAGATTAACTCATATTGGGCCAAAAACACTGTTCCGTGCATGCGCTGGCGTGCGAAGCTCACATAATCAGGTTTCTGGTCGCTTGCCATGCACACATAAACTCTCATTCGCTTGCGTGCCACATAAACATTTTCGAGCATAAGTACACACGATATAAATTGTTTATGCCTATTGTGCGATGCGAATTGCATGCAGACATGAAAGCTGATTGTATTTGTGTAGAGGGTTTATTGTTGTTTGGATTTTGCGTGCTTCACTTATACCGTTACATTAGATTTTAAGTTAAGTTATGATAACACATTGATAATTCTTGGTTTCATTTTTTCTGGGACGCACTGTTTAATGCAGTGGTCAGCGGTTGAGTTTACCCACCTTCCTTTTTCTATGACGATGCCGTCCTGCAGCACCAAGATTTGATCAGCGTTGATGATGGTGGACAGACGATGAGCAACAACGATGGTTGTCCTGCCTTGACAGATGTTTGCTAATGATGCTTGGATGTTACGTTCTGTCTTGGTGTCCAAGGCTGATGTCGCCTATGGGAGAATTTGGATATTAGAGTGAGTGTCAGAAACAGATGCACCTTTCAATAACTGACGATTGTTCACTTAAAGACGCATTGGAGTGGGCTCTCATGGGGAATTTTGAAACCATTTGGATGTTCAACAAATAACAGGTCTTTTCAATCACCAGGATTAATATTCTGTTTTTGAAAAAATGAGATTTGTACGTTCTTGAAGATGTATCAAAATAACAAGGATACCACATAGATCATATGCTTACCTCATCAAGTAAAACGAAATCTGGTGCTTTCAGGATGGTTCTGGCGATGGCCACTCGTTGCTTCTCCCCACCACTCAGCTTCAATCCCCTCTCCCCTACCACAGTACCATAACCTGAAAAAAAATAAACAGAAGACGTGTGTTCAAATACAACATTGAGTAGTCATTAGTGGAATTTTGCAGTTTGAAATAAACTCTAGAGGTTATCAAAAGGTTGGCTATGAAGCAAATATATATATATATATATATAAGAATATTTGTGTATTGTAAAAAGTTTTGGAAGCATCAAAATGAAAATATTGATTCAATCTTGCTAAAAAAAAACATATGCAGTGAAAAGTGGTCCTAAATTTTATGCTCTTTCTTGTCATTTTACAACATCCTGTCAATTCACTTGCAATAATTCTCTTTAAACATAGTTACAGTGTTCTTCCACATGGAAATAGGAAGAATAATAAGGCTCCAATTTATTTCATACCTTCACAAGATCTCAATGTTTTTTCTTTCAGTTTAACTATCTAGAAAACTTTAGATTACAGAGTTTTTGATTTGCAAGACTGACATGATCTACGACGTGAAACTGGCAACAAGATCTGCTGCGCATCCATCAATTTGTGGACTGCATCGTAGGCCAGATCCTACAGTCGCTTTTGGGGTAATTCTGCGTTGTGGTTGAAAACAAAAACTTCAGCTGCATGTTGCTCTCCTAGAGTGGGTCAAATGATCACAAAGGTCATATGAACACGCCAGTGCTGTCAAGTCGCGACATTTTTTGTAAGACAGGGACTTGCGTGGAGACGTGACTCGGTCTGTAAATGTCACGTTGTAGATTGAGTCGGTCATGCAAATCGCAAGCTCCCTATTGTGAAGGGAGGGTAGGATAAAGCTTTAGCAGCAAGAGCTCTGCAGTTAATTACGTTCACTGACAAATTTCAGACCTTATGTATCATTATAAATGACTCTGATCTTGTACGTAAACTTAAACAAAGTCCTAAACCTAGCTATGCTCACCTTCAGGGAAAGACTCGATCCGTGTATGTATGTCGGCTGCTCTTGCTGCATCCTCAACCTCTTCTGTTGTACATTGCACTTTGCCATACCCGATATTATACCTGGAGTGGGAGCAGCGAAATACATGTCAATACTTACATTAAGAAAATCATGATCAAGTTTTATAATCATTTAAGGATGTTACCTACTACAAATAACACCCCTCTAGCTAAACCTGGACAAAGTCACAGTTTGCGGTATCTGGAAAAGTGGGACAAATGGTTTTCGCTGTGATTTTTTCATTTTTTTCATCTCTCGAACGGCTTCGTCACATTAAAAATATGCGAAAACTAATCAAACCTATAAATGATTTGTAATATGTTATTTGTAAAGAAATATTTGGAATCATCTTTCTTTCTTTCTCTTTGGAAATAAACAATCTTCATATCCTGATTCTCACTTTTGGATGAAGGGAGCGTATATTTTTAGTGTGACAGGCTTATGAGGCGTTGCAAGAGAGTTGCAATCAATTGCAAATCCCCAAATCTAGCAAAAGTCTTGCGTTTAATTGCAAGTTGTGAAATTTGCAACTGATATTTAATAGCAATTGATCATAACTCAACTTTCTTGCAACGCCCCATTAGAAACAGAGAGAGAAAGAGAGAGGGGGAGAATAAAAGCTAGATCTAATTGTTAAAACTTTAATCCTAACAAAATCCTAGGAAATTTAGGAGACTAAATTAATCGCAACTTTCTTGCAACGCCCTATTAGTGTGCACTAGACTGCGAGTGTTTACAAAATGTGCACCATCTCTATTTACTGAAAAGTGTAAATACTATATGACAACTGTGAAGGCATATATGTGAACTAGCATGACCGCAAAACCACCAAAGACTAGTCGCCAGAAAAGACTTTGGAGATAACTCTGAGAGAGAAGATTCTCAGCTTTAAAATGATAAGTTGCTTGTCGCAACTGAATGCTCCAAACTTTTTTTAAAGGGAGAAGAATGTCCAGTCCCATAAAATGAAAATCTAGAGAAAAAGGTGTGTTTACAATATTAAGTCTATAGTATATTTAAGCACTCTGACTTCCAAGGCCTTGTGCAAGGTAACAAAAGGAAGATTAAAACTCAATAGGAATTTCTGAGAGGGGATGCTGAGATTGTCAGCACATCCTGTTCTTTATTTCTTCCAGCATCCAATGGCAACGCTTACTCTCTTTACAAGTTATTGCAGATCAAAATGACAACAGTAGGTGGGGTTATAAATAAATACCTCATCAAACTCAAAATCAGAAAAACATAGGTCTATAAAATACTGTAAAATTACCACTTTTAGATTATCTAATGCTTCTTAATTTTGAAATTACATCAGAAAAAAGCATACTGGCGAAAATCATTGTTGGTCAAACAATTTTTGAGCGTCAAGTAACGCCTGGCTGGAATGCTCCCCAGGGAGTGGAGATTGTGCACACAGTGTGTGCAGCAAATATAGAATCCAATGACCGGGGTAATAATACATGTATATCTCTAAAGCGCTCAGAGACATTTGTATTATGCGCTATATAAAAGCGAATTATTATTAATATTATCATACTAACCTGATATCATTATTGAAAAGAACTGTGTCTTGTGGAACCACACCTATTACTTTCCTCAGGGAACTCTGTGCTACCTGCAGATATAAATTATACATCTTAAAGTCAGGCTAAAAGCGTTATGGGCAGCAACATCATATAAACACTGAGTGAAATATTTCTTTACTAATGATGTTCCCCCCCCCC
>BEXV01000492.1:193716-224213 GCA_003118195.1 Hemicentrotus pulcherrimus | reverse complement strand
GGGGGGGGTCTTACCAGATGTAAATGATTTCTATATGCATGTAAATATTGTCCAGTGAAAAGCAAAACCACCAAAAAATGCAATGGAAACTATTTTGTTGGTACGGCGACAAAATAGTGTTCTGGTGTGACGTGCAGAACCAACACATATATGTACATCATATTCAAACTCTATCTCTATCAAACTTAACAAATTTATCAAACAAGGCTATTCATGTTTATATTTGTCTTAAATGGTACGATTCACATGGTTTTACATGCAGACGGGCAGGTTCGTTTTGCATTCTTGGTGATGCCTGTATATGCGACAGGACGGAACACGATGGGAAAAACCCAATGGTAGCACGTAGAAAACGAATGGGAATTTTGACAAAAACCTATTTCAATGTATTTTGATTCCTAAAATGCACTCGCTTTATATTGATTGAAATGTTGATGACTGCCAAAAAATAGGGGGGAAAAGAGGCAAGAGAGTAGTTTAACAATACAAATGACATAATTACGATTTGGTTTACTGCGTAGGACTTTGGAACTCATTGCAAACGACATAATAAACAACTGCATATTGCGAGACCAAAAACGGCGTGGTGTATGCTTATGCTTGTAGCATGCAGAATGCAACTGGTTTATCTGCTACAAAAAAATAGATTCTTAATCGTAACATTTCGAAATCGAGCATAATAAGAGAAGTAGAAGATTTCAAGGAACTATATGCTAGATTAGGAGGTCTCGTAAACCGGTGCTTCTTCAAGTATGGAGGACATAAATCAACAGCTTCATGAGCCTGCAGCATTGAGGGGTAAAAGCAAAAGCGTAAAACAACTGCCAAAACAGGGTTTTAACGTAGACCATGCATCCTTACATATGGCTGTCCCGTATGGCCGGAAAAATGAAGATGAGTATTTCATAAATCATGTGGCTGATGTGGAGAAGGCGACTTCGGATGGACAAACATCCTTACATCTTGCTGTATCACTCGGACGTTATAAAGCAACGAAAAGTATACTCTGCCATGTAGCTGAGAGGGAAGTAGAAGATAAGGACGGCTACTCTGCTTTATACATCGCTGTAAAGAATGGTCATCTTGATGTAGTACGGAATTTCATTAGTCAAGGGGCAGGAATGTATCAAGGCTGGACTCCGTTAAACATTGCAGCAACGTACGGTAAACTTGATGTAATGAAATATATTGTAAGTAAAGGAGCTGATGTGAATAAGGGAGATTATGACGGCTGGACTGCATTACACAGTGCTGCTTGCAGTGATCATCTTGAAGCCACCAAATACCTCATCAGTCAAGGAGCTGAGGTGAATAAGGGAGATAATGACGGTTGGACTGCATTACACAGTGCTGCTTGCAATGGTCATCTCGAAGTCACGAAATATCTCCTCAGTCAAGGAGCTGAGGTGAATAAAAAAGATAACGACGGTTGGACTGCATTACGCAGTGCTACTTGCAATGGTCATCTTGAAGTCACCAAATATCTCATCAGTCATGGAGCTGAGTTAAATAAAGAAAAAGATGACAGTGTAAGTGAATTAGAAATTGCTGCTTTCAATGGTCATCTTGATGTCATAAAATATCTGATCAGTCAAGGAGCAGTGGTGATTAATGGTGATAATAGGGGTATGAATGCATTACACAGTGCTGCTTACAATGGTAATCTTGATGTCACCAAATATCTCATCAGTCAAGGTGCCGAAGTGAATAAGATAAATACTGAGGGTGCAGCTGCATTACACAGTGCTGCTCGCAATGATCATCTTGAAGTCACGAAATATCTCATCAGTCAAGGAGCTGAGGTGAATAAAGAAGATAACGACGGTTGGACTGCATTACGCGGTGCTACTTGCAATGGTAATCTTGAAATCACGAAATACCTCATCAGTCATGGAGCTGAGGTAAATAAGGAAAATGATGACACCCTGACTGCATTACACATTGCTGCTTTGAATGGCTATCTTGATGTCACCAAATATCTCATCAGTCAAGGAGCTGAGGTGAATAAAGAGGTCAACGACGGTTGGACAGCATTACTAAGTGCTGCTTGCAATGGTCACATTGATGTCACCAAATATCTCATTAGCCAAGGAGCTGAGGTAAATAATGGAGAAAATCAGGGCTTGACTGCATTACACAGTGCTGCTTTCAAAGGTCATCTTGAAGTCACCAAATATCTAATCAGTGCAGGAGCTGAGGTGAATAAGGGTGATAATAGGGGTAGGACTGCATTAGACACTGCTGCTTTCAATGGTCACCTCGATGTCACCAAATATCTGATCAGTCAAGGAGCTGAGGTGAATAAGGGTGATAATAGGGGTAGGACTGCATTAGACACTGCTGCTTTCAATGGTCACCTCGATATCACCAAATATCTGATCAGTCAAGGAGCTGAGGTGAATAAGGGAAATACTGAGGGAGTAGCTGCATTACACAATGCTGCTCTAAATGGTCATCTTGATGTCACGAAATATCTCATTACTCAAGGAGCTGTGGTGAATAAGGGAAATAAAAGCGGTAGGAATGCATTTCAAAGTGCTGCTTTCAATGGACATATTGATGTCACCAAGTATCTCATCAGTCAAGGGGCTAAGGTGAATGAGGGAGATAATGATGGTTTCACTGCATTACACCTTGCTACTCAAGAGGGTCATCTTGATGTCACCAAATATCTTATAAGCCAAGGAGCTGACGTGAATAATGGAAATGCTGTGGGTGTAGCTGCATTGCACAATGCCGCACGGAATGGTCATCTTGATGTCACAAAATATCTCATCAGTCAAGGAGCTGTGGTGAATAAGGGAGGTAATGACGGTTCGACTGCATTACACGCTGCTGCTCAAGAGGGTCATCTTGTTGTCGCCAAATATCTTATCAGTCAAGGAGCTGAAGTGAACAAGGGAAACATTGTGGGTGTAGCTGCATTACAATATGCTGCTCGGAATGGTCATCTTGATGTCATAAAATATCTCATCAGTCAAGGAGCTGAGGTGAATAAGGGAGATAAAAACGGTGATAGTGCATTACACAGTGCTGCTTTTTATGGTCATATTGATGTCACTAAATATCTCATCAATCAAGGAGCTGACGTAAAGAAGAGTGATGATGCAGGTTCGCCTCCATTACACCATGCTGCTCAGGAGGGTCATCTTGATGTCGCCAAATATCTCATCAGCCAAGGAGCTGAGGTGAATAAGGGAGATAAATACGGTAGGAGTGCATTACACCTCGGTGCTCTGGACGGTCACCTTGATGTCACCAGATATCTCATCAGCCAAGGAGCTAAGGTGAATAAGGGAGATACAAACGGTAAGATTGCATTACACCTTGCTGCTCAGAAGGGTATCCTCGACTTCACCAAATATATTATCAGTCAAGGAGCTGAGGTAAACAAGGGAGATGATGCGGGGCGGACTGCATTACACAATGCTGCTCAAAAGGGTCATCTTGATGTGACGAAATATCTCATCAGCCAAGGAGCTGAGGTTCATAAGGGAGATACAACCGGTAGGATTGCATTACACCTTGCTGCTTTCAATGGTCATCTTGATGTCATAAAATATCTAATCAGTCAAGGAGCAGATGTTAATACTGCAGATAATGACGTTTGTACTGCATTACACGATGCTGCTCAAGAGGGTTACCTCGATGTCACCAAATATCTCATCAGTCAAAGAGCTGATGTGAATAAGGGAAATACTGATGGTCTAGCTGCATTACACATTGCTGCTTTCTATGGTCATCTTGATGTCGCCGAATATCTAATCAATCAAGGAGCTAAGGTTAATAAGGGAGATACAACCGGTAAGATGGCATTACATCTTGCTGCTCAAGAGGGTCATCTTCATGTCATCAAATATCTCATCAGTCAAAGAGCTGAGGTGAATAAGGGAAATACTATAGGTGTAACTGCATTACACAATGCTGCTTTCAGTGGTCATCTTGATGTCGCCAAATATCTAATCAATCAAGGAGCTAAGGTCAGTCAGGGAAATGATGACGGCTTGATTGCGTTACACAGTGCTGCTTTCAATGGTCATCTTGATGTCATCAAATATCTCATCAGTCAAGGAGTTGAGGTAAATGAGGGAGATAACGAAGGTTGGACTGCATTACAAAGTGCTGCTCTCAATGGACATCTTGATGTCACAAAATATCTCATTAGCCAAGGAGCTGGAGTGAATAAGGTAAATAAGGCGACGTTGACTGCATTACACAATGCTGCTAAAGAGGGTCATCTTGATGTCACCAAATATCTCATCAGTCAAGGAGGTGAGGTTGGTAAGGTAGATAAAAACGGTAGAACTGCATTACACAATGCTGCTAAAGAGGGCCATCTTGATGTCACCAAATATCTCATCAGTCAAGGAGCTGAGGTGGATAAGGTAGATAAAAGCGGTAGAACTGCATTACACGATGCTGCTAAAGAGGGTCATCTTGATGTCACCAGATATCTCATCAGTCAAGGAGCTGAGGTGGATAAGGTGGATAAAAACGGTAGAACTGCATTACACAGTGCTGCTTTCAATGGTCAAGTTGATGTCACTAAATATCTCATCAGTCAAGGAGCTGAGATAAAGAAGAGTGATGATATGGGTTCTACTCCATTACACCTTGCTGCTCAAGATGCTCATCTTGATGTCACCAAACATCTCATTAGCCAAGGAGCTGAGGTGAATAAAGAAGATAAATACGCTAGGATTGCATTACACCATGCTGCTCAGGAGGGTCATCTTAATGTCGCGAAATATCTCATCGGCGAAGGAGCTGAGGTGAACAAGGGAGATAAAAAAGGTAGGATTGCATTACACCTCGCTGCTCTGGACGGTCACCTTGATTTCACCAAATATCTGATCAGTCAAGGAGCTGAGGTAAATACGGGAGATGATGACGTTAGGACTGCATTACATAATGCTGCTCAAGAGGGTCATCTTGATGTTACCAGATATCTCATCAGCCAAGGAGCTGAGGTGAATAAGGGAGATATCGACGGGTACACTGCATTACACAGAGCTGCTTTTAAAGGTCATCTTGAAGTCACCAAATATCTGACCACTAAAGGAGCTGGGGTGAATAAAGGAGATAATATCGGAAGGATTGCATTACACTTAGCTGCTCAGGAGGGTCACCTTGATGTCACCAAATATCTCACCAGCATAGGAGCTGAGCTAAATAAGGGAAATGTTGACGGTATAACTGCATTACACATTGCTGCTTTCAATGGCCATATTGATGTCATCAAATATCTCATCAGCCAAGAAGCTGAGATAAATAAGGGAGACAATAGCGGTCGGACTGCATTACACCGTGCTGCTCAGGCCGGTCACCTTGATGTCACCAAATATCTCACCAGTAAAGGAGCTGAGGTGAATAAGGGAAATTATGACGGCATAGCTGCATTACACATTGCTGCTTTCAATGGTCATCTTGATGTCACGAAATATCTCATCAGCCAAGGAGCTGAGCTGAAAAAGGAAAATAATTACGGTTGGACAGCGTTTCAACTTGCTGCTATGAATGGTCATCTTGATGTCACAAAGTATCTGA
The DNA here is from genome assembly GCA_003118195.1 of Hemicentrotus pulcherrimus. Lineage (NCBI taxonomy): Eukaryota > Metazoa > Echinodermata > Echinoidea > Camarodonta > Strongylocentrotidae > Hemicentrotus > Hemicentrotus pulcherrimus. The sequence continues at coordinate 218,666 of BEXV01000492.1, read as the reverse complement.
CCAGTCAAGGACCTGAGGTGAATAAGAGAGATACCGACGCTCAGACTACATTACACCTTGCCGATCAGGAGGGTCATCTCGATGTCACGGAACATCTCAACAGTCAAGGAGCTGAGGTCAGTAAGGGTAATGACGGCTGGACTGCATTACACAGTGCTGCTGGTTATCTAGATGTAACCAAATATCTCATCAGCCAAGGAGATGAGATAAACATATTAAAACACACTTTATGTTGAATTTATCTACCTTGATGTATTTAATGCATGAATGTTGAACAAAAAAAGTAATGATATTCAAGTGAATATTAGTGTAAAGTTTTCTATTGTCATTTTTTTCTTCAGACTTGACAAGCCCGATTTTGTGACACCAATAAATAACACTTAATATTTATTACACCAGTTAGACTTCGATGCTGTTTCTCAGACCTCATAGATAAATTATAATGTTTGCCTAAAACGTTTCGAATCGTTGGATTTAATTGATTACCTGGCAGTACTTTTGCTCTCAGAAATTTGACTTTTCTAGCATTTAAAAAAATTAATTCTCAAGTTTTCTTGCCGCGTATTTTTCTTATATCTAGCTCGAACAGAATGATTTAACGGATATCCATCTTGCTATTCAAGACGGTCATACCCCCACTATTGAGAAGTTAGTTTCTGAGGGAGCTGACCTCAATGTCCAGTCAAGTGACGGCCAGACGTGTCTCCATACAGCCATCAAACTCTGCTATAAGAGCGAGAAGATTATACGTGAGACAGATACACTAAAAGAGGTGAGTTGTACCCCAGTAACACAAACGAGACCTACATCTGACCGACGGACAACCAATTGCATTACAGCCAAATACAGTGTGAGTCAAAAAAAAGTTTACACCTAGAAAATTGCTAATCATTTGAGATATTATGTATGAACAGTAAATTATTATACATCTTATGAAAGGGTGTTTTATCCTAAATCATTCGGTATCATCCAAGCGTGAACACATACCACACAAAAATGATACCAATTGATTTGGGATAAACACTCTTTTATAAGATGTATAATAATTTACTGTTCATAGATGATTTTTAAAATAATTAGGAATTTTCTAGGTGTAAACTTTTTTGGACTCGCACGGTATAGGTCAGTTATGCAGTCTACATGGAGTAGTTTTTGCGGTGTCACTTAAAAATACTGCTCATCTAGGTCATAAGTGAATCCTAAAGAATATTATACCCGTGATACGCCAAAGACAATGTGTATGTTGGTGTCCGGGCGTGTGTTTGTGTCCGGGTGGGGAAGTTTACAACGTAAATAGGAATTTCAACTATTGTTTATCTTGGAGGCACCGTTAAACTATGCGTATGATGCCCACCCCCTGTCTATTAATGGACGATACTGTTCTAAAAAAAAGTTTATATGTTTTTATGTTTTTATGTTTCAGATCTCTAATAAGTTTTACAAGGGCGAACTATCTCCTAAGAAGGCCTTGGTGTTTTATCTCCTAGAGAATGGAGCCAAGTTAGATGTGAAGGACAAGGCAGGCAACCTACCAATCCAGTATGCCAAGGACGAAGTGGTCAAACAGATGATTTTGTCGAGGTGATACTTTCAAGTCTAAATGAATAACATTTTGACCCCGCCAGTTGTAAAACGAACGATTTATCAAAACCCAAGGAAATAATGAATTTGCTCATTTCCCACTTATGAGATTTGGTAATATAACCTTTTTTATAGGAAAGTCTGGCCTTTTTATAAATCCTAACAGTTAATTATAAATGTGTTGTTCAAACAATAATTTGTAACTATTTGTGACAATTGTGACTATTACTTTTTTTTCGGGACTACTAAGTGAAGCCTACTCGGTCGTAAACTCCAACTCATACTTGTTTTCTTCTTTTCTACTCAGATAGTCAGTATATATATATATATATATATGTATATACAGTATATAAACATTTCTAAAAATATTTTTTCTTATCCAAATGTATTTAGAAGATATTCTCTAACTGCCGTACTTTTGATATTTGGATTTTGTGAGAATTGTATTTTACCGCATTACCAGGTCAAGAAATATGTACTTCTCTACTTTTCCTAGACAATGCTTGTATTATAATATCTTTTATTCAAATGATGGGCCTTGATGTAATAGTCATAAGTGAAAACAAATACACGTATTCACTGCACAAATTGTATACAATTAACTTATTGACTTTATTACATCTGCAATAATTAATTTCAGATTACCTTCTTTAGAGGAGATCCAGTCTGATCGAGGTAAGAACATCCTTCAAACACAAAAAAAGCTTTTCTTAGTGTAAATGCTAAACTAGAGCCTCTATTTGTTTTAAATTATTCATTGAGTCACAGATTAAAGTCTAGCGAATATTGTTGGTTAGTTTTCCATCCCGAAGAACAAGGAATTAAATAAACTATTGTCTGTGCCATTTACTTAAATGTACACACAACTCGCTCTCGTACTCCCTACAAAAAAAAAATGCAATTGTATTCATGTATGAAGAACTAAAGTCAGGTTTCCATCAATGACCTAAATACGAGGGATGAACGTTAAATGAGCCTCAGATTTATATTTTAAAAAAAGCAAATGTGAATAAACACATGGATATAAATAAAGAAGCAATAGTGATAATACATAAGTTTGGAATAGTAACAACTTTATCTTATTTATTGGCCTCATGAATGTATACCAGAATATCCAATAATGAATTACCGTTCTTGTGTTCCACAGTTATATATTGAAAGTATTCAATAAAAACTTAGCAACCTTTTGGCGTTATCTACAACATAACATATACAAGAAATAACTAAATTCGACATTGTTCTCTTGGTCTCTTTATACAATCATGTCAGCCATATAAGTAAGAGAGCAACCGTTGGATAGGCCCCATGAGTAATGAAAACGAAACACGGAAATTAAAAATGCTGTTATGGATACCCGCAAATTCAACACTCAATCCATTGTTATGTCTTTTCCTAATACCAATTGAAGACAAACAATACTTTATGCCATATTTTCGTTTGAAATTGCAATGGGTGGCTTCAATAAAGAGGATCTACTATTATATGTGAAATAAACATTATCTTTTATTTAAAACTATGACCACTGTCAATTCGTCGAACACCTCGCACCCATCGTTTACAAAAACTTGATAGAACTTATTATTAATAGGTATTATTTTAGACTATTGTATGTTGTTTTATGTTGTGTGTTTTGTTGTATCAGAGTTTCTTTCCATTTGATTTATCATAATGTTTGCATTTATGTTCTGGACAACTATCTTATGCCAAGCCCCTTGAATTTTCTAGGCTTTAGATCCTTAACATTTTTCCATGTATACTAAATTGTGAAGGATCTCAAGCCTCAAACAAAAAAAAAAGAAGAAGATTAAATACGTTTTTTTAAGGTCAAAAGAAAGGTAAGTATATAATTTCCACCGCTTGGTCTGCATGCTCCCTGATTTTGTACAGTTACGTAAAATACTGGGCAGTGCGTTGGGGTTGGGGGNGGGGTATCATTCAATATATTTTTTTAGTGTGTACATGACATCGGCTTCTTAATTGATGAGGATAGTAATTAATGTTGGTTTTATTTATCGAATTATTCACATTTTTATTATAATCTGTTAACAGCACATGTCAATACTGCCTTAATTCATTAATTTTCAGATAGTGAAAAGGGCATTGCTCTCTTGAATACGGAAACTGCAGGCACATCTCAAGCTTTAGCTGACGATTTAGATCAGTAAGTTTAAATTTTCATGAGTCTATTTTGCACTTTAATTTCTTGTGCTTATGCTTGTATTACAGCGGTATTTCTTTTCCCGCCCAACTTCGTAAAATCAGCATGCAAATTAATATTCAGTTGACTCAGTATCGTGCGAAATCAAACGAGGGCTTAGATCATCATTTACGACGTGATTTTTCCCGGTTAAACTAAGGGTTATGGGTCATTTCTTTTCGTAGTGTATGACGAGCTTTCAATTTCGAAACACAGGCAAAGAGCATCCGATTTCGTGCCTGTCTGTCTGCAGTAGACATTCATCATTATATTTATAGTGAATGGGCATGCATATTTTGTCACTTGTGCAATACATTTCGTCTATGTTTAAACGTTAAGTGGTCAAGTTTTTTCCTTAAGCCTGTACTTAAAATTCTCTGCAAACTTTTGCTTAAGAAAATAGAAAATGAAAGAAATGAAAAAAAAATAGATCCCGTAAGAAAAGAAGATGCATAAAAATACGTAAAACAATTTGAAAAATACAAACTGTTTTAATGGATTTTATATTTAAAGTATACTTCTACACGCTATTCGATACATACAAATATATACATATAACATAGGGGCATTGCTCTCTATCTTTAAATCGCTTAGAGACATTGTCGATGTATTAAGGGCTATAAAGACGCATATTATTATTGTTATTATTATCATTATCATCATTATCTTTATTCTAATTAATATTATTATCATCATCATCATTATTATTATCATTATTAGAATCTAATTTGTTATCAGTATTATTATTATTTATCCAGTAAAGTAGCAGCTACATGTGAGCAACAACTGAATTTAATTTGATATATGGTAATGTATTTAGCTGGGACGGAGTCAACGGGGTTTCCTTTAATTGAAAGATAATTCGCTACACGTTAATACGTGCATGACCTTCAAGTACTACAACTAAACTATGCATACCTTTACCAAGTTTTGTCGTGACTGAAATATGTGAAAAATTGATTTGCCCCAATTTTTGTTTCTGAGATTATGACATATTAAAACTTACATCTGAATGTATTCAACAAACGCCCTAATAGGCCAAGAGCATTAGTTTTAACATGGACATTGCACATAACAAGCCGATTTTTTCTCCAGGATAGGTCCAGGAATATGTCTAGAATAACATACTAAAAGTCCTCATAAATCCTCCTCGAGCGTTTTCCGCAATCCAAGATGGTGTACAAAATGACCGCCATTACCTGAATTTGTTATAACCTTGCAACTTGATAACCCAAATACAAAATTTAAATGTCTTAATTCATGTTCTGTAGCATTAGGAACTCAGTAAGATACTTGATGGTAAATTTTGAAACACACTAACTGCTTTAAACATCTTTAGTCCTCCCCAATATCCAAAATGGCGCCCCAAATTGCCGCCATTTCCTGAATTTCAGTTTGCAACTAGATAAACCTAATACAAAATTAAAATGTCCAATTATATGTTTTCCAGCATAAGAACTCATTACTTTACTTAATTAATACATTTTAAAACAGACAAGTAGCAGTAAAACCACTTCAGCCCTTCCCGAAATCCAAAATGGCGCCCAAAAATGGCCACACTTTCCAATTTAATCTCATTGTATTAAAGTTGATACGTTATGAATATTTAATCAAATGTCTGGACTAGAATAGCACTTTTGAATACATATCAGTACAAGAAAACTTTTCATTAAAACAAAATTCTTATGCATTTCGTCACATAGAGTTTGTCTCATCTTATTGTTGCTGTTGGCTAGAAAGCTGCTTGGGTTGTGGTTGTTGGCATATTGTCATCAAATATGATGTCACTAGAAGTCCATTTCTAGGCTATTCTTCTCTGCCTAGCTACCTTAGTCGAAGTTGCACTTTCACATCCATCGCACACCACCGTCAATGAGCTCCATTATGATCGAGGATTTATGAAACAACTGATTGCAGTAGGTGACCACCATCTAAAACAAAGAGACCATTTTCTGGCAGGTTGGATTACTTGGTGAATAATGCAACCAGTCCATCTTTTTTTCAAATACTCAAATAAATCAAATTTACAAGGGGTTTGCTTATTTCTATGTTGTTGTTTTTTCAACAGAGGAACTACACAGTCCGAGAAGAACGATCATGACAACCTTCCTGAAAAGGCGCAAAGTGATAGAAGATACAGTGTAGAGCCAATAGGTATGATACCTTTTAAGCATCTGAGGCAGGTGAATATTTTTTATGCAAAAGCACATAGGTATATTCACCAACAAATTAAGGATTTGTTGATTCGTTTCATTTTTTATAACTTAGGTAACAGGCAAGAATATCCGACCCGGCGTCATAATTTATCAACGGTAAAAAATAAATATATAAACAACATAATTCTTTTAATGTAAACCATCTGTTGTCTTTATAAACATCAAATCGCTGTTTCACTTTGTCTTTAACTGTATCCTCACTCATGACGTTGTTATTTTCGCAAATACAACAAAAATAAAGTGAGTCTGAGAAATGAGACTACATGGTCAATTTTGTACATGCACTATATGTCTAATTAAAGAGGAAGTTTTCGTCTGTGATGTCAGAGCTTGTAAAATACTTATTTACTGTAAAGTATGCTGTTAATAGGCATATTTGCAATGCTGTTGTCAGATGGTGGATCTGCAACTGGAACGTTTGGGGCCCTTGGAGGAAAGCTGTGTACGAAATCCTATGGGTTTACACTCCACATTCCACCTGGTGCCCTTGAGGAAGATGAGAGAATCAGCCTTCGGGTACTAACCGAGATTCCAAGTGGCCTAACACTTAAAGAGGACGAGCTTCTAGTAAGCCATGGCTTCCAGTGTGACCCGTCCGGGCTACGCTTTAAGAAACCGGCAAAGCTGATAATACCTCACTGTGCATTAGTCACTGCTCCTCACAAAATACAGGCCATACTGTATTCCTTGAATCAAACAGGTAACTAAATCATGTTTTCAGATCAGCCTTTCCGCAAGTATAAACATGAGGATTTCCATTAATTGAATAAAGCTAATTTTTCGTTGATGTTTATGCCATATGAATGATGAATCCATGTAAATGTCGTGATTGTTGATTGGTTATTGGTGGTTATTTTGCCTGACTATTAAGAAAGCATAAAATAATGCTTGTAAGTAAGCAACGAGACGGCCGCCGGCTTTAGGTCATCTCCAAAAAGCACTAGCGCATCGACTTAGTTTCGAACCCGAGTCCCCCGGATTACGAGACCACTACTCTACCAACTGAGCTATCCACTCATTATGAAAATGTTTGCGTCCCCAATCAGTTCCACAACTTTATAACAATTCTTTGGTTTCTGGGACTCTTTGCAAAGGATAAAAATGTTTTTAATTTCACAGAAAATTTCACAGTGGATAGTTTGGGACAAGAGTAGATTAAAAACAAAATTATTCCAATAGCAGATTAAGGCCTAGGTACACTTATGTTGTCTTTATAGAACAAATAAACAAGAAGTAAGTCCTTTGTTGTTGCTGTAATTTTTCCCTTTTGAATAGTATTCCAGTCACCATAATACGATGCATACTTAATATGTTAAGCCTACTGAGCTAAGAAAAGTCTCTATATTTAAGTCTTTTCCTCTCCTTCTTGTATTGAATTGAATTCATTTTGTTGTATATTAAAGGTCCACCTACACGGCTTCCAGATCCCTCCAACATGATTTGTTCCGTACAGGAGCGGTGGCTAGAGGTCTCAGTCAGTCATTTTTCTGGAGGATTCTTTGCCTTGATTTGGAACTGGCTATTTCTGAAGGGCATAGTACTGTCATGCATGTCGTTTCTTCCCAGACTATTGCCTCTCTCCAGAAAACCAATACTAGAGGTTCGATTCGTCAAGAAGCCACATGACCAAAAATGGGTAAACAGAAATTAACACCATGGGGAGGGGGGGGGGGTGTATTTAAGCCTGATCACTGCAGAAAAGCTTTGATTATCTTGGCGTCGATAGTGAGGATGTGATATAATCCAATACAAAATTTATGTCGAAAATTAACAGTTTTCGAGCCTTGTCATATTTTAAAAAATGAAGCGAATTTAACACTTTAACTATGAGTTAAACCTAAACGTTAAGCAACTTCGGCATCCTTTGGTACTCTCAATAAGAATATTAGATTTATTTTGTTGTTGCTCTTTTAGTGTTCGTTGTCAATATTCATCGAGCATGGTCTAGTCAGCAACTTTATAGAAAAACACCTAAATCTGAAATTAGGTGTAAAATGCAAGTGTACATATGATTTCTAATCTGCTTGACATTTTCCAGATAATTATCAGAGTACTTCTTGTACATATAATTTTTCAGAATGATGTCCATGCATTAAATGACCCCTATTTCCAACCAGTGAAGGGCGACGACGACGATATCGTTTTTCGGAAGAGAACTTTAACAGTCGCTTGCCAGCTGGGTGAGATGAGTCCCAAATCAGATGTACATGTAAGTGTACTTTGGTTGTCGGAATTGTTTTACTTAGATAAAATAAATTGAAACAAAGGCCATGTGGAAACAAAAATAGTTCTTGATAACAGGTAAAATAATCAACGGGAGAAAATGTAAGACAAAGTGGCAAAAAACTCAATTGAATCATTCTGATGGTGATGATAATGATAATAAATATACAATGACATACGGAATATTAAATATGTGTCCATAACCTTACATGTTGTATTAACATGACATCTACATATAACCTTAACTGGTACATTAACAGGACATTAAAAAAACTGTTATCCTAATTCTAACTCTTAATTCAAAACAACATAACTAATTAACTAACGACTAACGAATAACCCATTGTTTCTTCGGAGGCAAGCATACGTAGAGGCAGTAATTATATTGTTCAATCGTTAACAGGATATAAAAATGTCCTGCTAATGACCATGTCTACTTAATGACTCATTTGTTCACTTCATAATGTCCGTCTAATGACGTTATTAGATGTAAAAACATATATAACGTAAGGTAAGAAATACATGTAAACAGTTAAAGCAAGCAAACGGGTGGCGAATTTGAATCAGGCTTTGACGAAATTCACTGAAAAATAACGAAATCTGTCAGGCAGTTATACTTTGGCAACCGAGGATATCGAAATTGAATTCACTTTGAAGAAATAAGATGCGAAAATAGATGCGAAGCGAAAGTATTGATAGGACAAAGTTGTATTCATCATTTTCATTAGTACTCTCTACATCCGCCTTTTGGCGCGTACTTCATAGGATCATAATTCTATAATCGGCAATTTTCTTAGACTATTCAGTACAGCGACATGAGGTTGAAAAGGAAAGCGACAGAGTACTTTACGCTCGATCTAACCAAGGAGAGTCATCAAATATTAGTGACACTTGAAGTTGTTCAAACCTCTACACAGACGATCAAATTCAACACACGTTTCCAAGGTAAAAAATGTCATGCAGTTGTTTAGTTCTAATCCCTGATTATCAATATTTCATAGCTTATCACAAAGGACCTATTGCGGCAAAATAACATCCTATTGGTAATGTGCAAGGTACAACTCTACCTTTGTGCATAAACGCAAAACAGAAATATTGAAATAACTAGAAATTAAGGTTAAGTGACTTTACCATCAAAACTTCATATGATGTTTATGTAGAGCTATATGTATTGTATTTATACAATAATTAGTTTTCTGAGACGTCTTTCTATCTCATTTTTTTAAAGCCTTTGTTTCATTTCTATCTTTTACTTCTTGATTGCCAATTACACATGGTACACGCGGACTTAAGTACAAGTCCACTCCAAAAAAAAACTTACTTTCAATAGAAGCAGAAAAATCAGACAAACCAATCACAAAAAGTTTCAGAAAAATCGGATAACTTATAAGAAAGTTATGAATTTTTGAAAAAAGTATGTAAAACCATAGAACAATGGAAATCACTACGCAAATTGCCGATTTGGTTATCAGTTTGTGACGTTATGTCGTCACTATTTATCAATTGCTTTATATAGTTTAATCCCATTAATTTCTCTTTTTATCCCCCAAAAAATTAATTTCCCTATGCCTTTGCCCAGGTTATATGATTTGTATCATTTTGCGTGCATGACATTGCACAAAATCTTTTATGAACTTTGAAGAATTGATACTGTTTCCGAATATTGTATATTCATAATTATTTCATGATTTAACTGAACAAAATTACTCTACATTTGATAGTGCATCCACACAAAAACATATTACCATCAATCTAACTTGGATGCTGGTGTGAAGAATTAAGATTCTCAGGGGGGAAATAGGAAATTTATATTATCAATATAAATAAAAACATAGTGGCTGGTGAGGACATGACGTCACAGACTCATGAGTGAATTTCCAACTTACGGTCTTGTGATTTTCATTGTTCCATAGTTTTACAGACTTTTCCAAAATTTGTTACTTTCTTATTAGATATCCTATGTTGCTGAAACTATTTTTGATTGGTTTGTCTGATTTTACTGCTTTTATTGTAAGTAGGATATTTTTGGAGTGGACTTGGCCTTTTACGATAATTCTCATCTTATTTAACGTGAAAAATCAGATAAAAATTGAAATAGCTTAGGAGCTATTTCATCTCTCTTTCTCTAGGTGATTTAAAATATCGCTACGTGGATTCTCAGAACACCGAAAAATGAAATTAAATGGACTTTTTCTCACTGACATAAAGCGAATCTTAGAATACCGCCCCTTTAAAAAAAGCTCTACAGAGAAAAATTGGGGGATTGAATAGTCGCAGACCTCTAACTTCCTGTGACGGATATTCAGTTTTAGCAGCCTACTTCAATGCATGTTTTGTTTCTAATTTTGTCGCCTAATGATATGGTTGGTTTCATCATATTATTTTTAGAAGGGTAAAAATATAAATAAACTAGTGCAGACGAAACACTAATTATAAAATCTATACATATATATTTATATATATATATATATATATATATATATACACATATATTTATTGTTTGTGTTATTGCAAGAATGTTTGAAAAAAAATAATATATATTACACAGTTGACGTGACAGTAGGAAATCCTGATCTAAATTTTATTCCACCATTCGAAAATTCTAAGAAGCATGGTATCAGTCACTTCTTTTCATTATGTGCGCGTTCGCATAATAGCATAAGGGAACACCACAGTTACCCAAACAATTATTTAAATATTATTATTTACTCTCATGACAGGGATTGAGGAAAGGTTTACAGAACAGGACACTCCTTCACCATCTACTGTTAAAATGTGAGTAAAACCTCAATAACCGCCTCTGTGTGTGTATGTGTGTGCGTGCGTGCGTGCGTGCGTGTGTGCGTGTGTGTGTGCCCCTTCATATAAAGTGATTACCCGATTTAAGAAGCTCATCATGAAAAATGCAACTCACTTTAAATCTTAGGTTTTATTTTTATAATAAAGAATTACTAATATGCTTTCGAATGATACCTTGATCATAACTTTGCTGCCACGGATGACTGGGCACCATGGTTGTCCCCCAAAATCGGTTACAAATCCTCTTCCACTGAGTTTAGGCTAAAGCAAAGCAGTCTCAACACAAATCTCATCGAAAGTATTTTTAAAATAATTATTGTGGCAGAAAAGTTAGGATATCATTAAACATTAACAGAACATACGCTATACCACGAAATAGATTTCAAGGTCACATTTAGTGACTGCAATTTAATATAAGCCAGTAAAGATGGTAACATTCAAACACAAAACATTTTCATACCCTTACCAAGTTTTGTTAAAATAAATTTAATGTATCAACATTTTGATTCGTCCTGATTTATGTTTCTTGAGAATGTGACATATAAGATATAAAATCTACAAGTATGCAACAAAGAGCCTTATTCAACCAGTCCCGTTTTCATTCTTGAGTTACGAGAAACACAAAAAAACTTCAACTTTAAAAGGGGTATAAATAGTTCAGTTGTTAAACCTATATACATATATATTATATATTTATTTACGTATAAACCCATATGTGCGCGCAAGCACGCACACACGTACACACACTTTTATTTATTATTATTATTATTATTTTTCTTCTTATTCCTTCAATAGTGTAATACAAACATAAAATTGAATAAAAATAAAAACGTTTTCAATATCGATTGCTTATACATAACAAAAACATAATGAAACAAAAACTCAAATGCAGTAGATATAACTGAGCAAAAATTGAAAGTAAACTAAAAGTACATAAACATATTTATAAGTCAATTGTACATATTATTCACTTATAATAACAAAATAAAAAATTAAAAAAAATAAAAAATGGAGGTTATTTTACTGGTACTCCCAGATCCCCTCCCTCACACAAACACACGCACGCACTCACACACCACATTCATACAAACAAGCATATAAAACACACACCCCAAAACACATCCTATCACACACCACAACAAAAGTTGCCACGCTGTGAACAATTAAATTTTGCGCAATCTTATATTCCAAGAGCTCTCCTCCCCTCCCCCCGTCCCAAAGGAAACCTTAAGCTACATGTATACATATAGGCCCCTAGTAACATGAATGTCCCTGGTTACAAGCAAACAAATCGCATGAACCTTTCCTTCGACCCTCTAAGTCCCTAAGTACAAAAATTTGATAAGTCACATTCCCTGATTGTGAGCCTAGTATACGGTTTGTACATATCCCGATCTGGAATGCAGTTGATATTGATACTAATAAGAGCTCCAAAAAAGAAAGAAATGCCTGTGGCATGCGTGTAGCTTTATACAATGCTTTCAGGAATACTTAAGCCTCTACACACTACAACTCACTGCAAAAACAGCTCCATATATACCACAGCTTGTGGAAATTTCAATTTCAATTGTCTTACCTTGTACCTGTATGCACATACTGATGTTTGAGGCCCCTAATAACGTGGATGAACCTAAACCCTGAAATCTTATGTGCAAACTAATAACAATGTCGCAATATTGCCCGCAAGAGAATAACGTTGTTCAAGTCTTCGAATCGGGGCAATACATCCCGATCTCCCCCTGAAAGCCATCAAATTGGCCGTAATGACATTACTTTCTCCCGCATCTAAGACAATGGGAGTATGACGAAATCCGTACCCGTCTTATAAAGAGTTTCGTTTGATCCAAACCAATCGTAAATCTTTCTTTCAATCGCGACTAATATCAAGTATTTATTACTCGTGGCCGATAAAAACGAAGAAATTATAGCTTTAACACCCACACCCACACCCACTCACGCGAACTCATCCATATATAAGTATATATTGTGTGGGAGTGTGCTTGTATGTAAACAATTTGTGCATAGGTATATGCATAGATGTACCTGAAATCTAAAATAGGATAATATCTAGTTCTACTTTGTAAATCCTATAAATATAAATCAGACATTATTTATCATAGTGCTCTATAATATAGCGCATTATCAGGTATCTCTACTTGTTTTATAGGATCCTCATATTTGCAACGATTTTTCTGTATTTGCCTCTAAATATTGTATTCAATTGCCACGTTTTTCATACATAATAAATTAATTTTTTAAAGTTAAATACCCGTATCGTTTTGTAACTGACTCTTAAGCTTGAATGAATCTTGTTTTTGATGTACATGTAAATGTGGAAGAAAAAAATTCAAACCGTGAAATAGGTCAACTGAGGTTATTAGATAAAAAGTAAAATGTCATATTTTCTCCATGTAAATAAAGACCCACTGAAGAATCCAGGGAGCAGGAGTTTGACGACCTTCTCAGGAAAATAGCTAAGCAGATTCGTAAGAATGATGACATCGACAGTCTAGGCGGGAAATTGCGTTTTTCACCTGCGGAAATACAAGGTTACATACGCCTAAACGAAAGATACCCCGATACATGCTGCACGGGGACACTTAGTATGCTTCGGGATTGGAAGAACAGGACTGTAAGGTCCGAAGAACGTGAACAATTGAAGAGAGCCCTGATTGCAATTAATCACCAACGTCTGGCAGACGACCTTCTCAGTGAACAATGATATAGCAGGTTAGTATGAAGTGGGACAATAGAAAAAGTCAAAACATGTAGTTAAAAGTTGGATATGTTTATTTTTGTATTATTCAAGTTAATCAACTCTCTTTATAGGTAAATAAAATACCCAGAGTCGAAGCTCAAAAACCATTCTCACACTTTCCCTTTTAAAAATGATGTTTTTATTTAGTGGCAGAAATAGCCTTCAAAATTGGAAATTGCCCAACATATTTCGAATTTAGTCACTACTATTATTCTTTTCAATTGCCTAGTTTGTATGTGAGTCCAATTTCCCCCCATTTAAAAAAAAGGAAATGTGCCATTTTTGTAATGTAATCAAAGTTAATGCATAAATCTTAGTTAAATGCCTTGTTACAAATTATTTCATTCACCTGTTACGAATAACTGTATTTCAATAGTCAAAATGCAAATGCAAACATTCCGTGCTGTTAGATAGGACAAGCCATAATGTTTGTGCTACCTAACAACAATAAATGTATGCATTTCACAAATCATTATCAAATTTATCATCAGCGTCTTTAGATATAACTAATAATCTGTGAATACCTTTAAAGTTTTGTAATTCGAATATTTGCCTAGCTTGAAAGGGACTAACGCCATCTTCAAATCCCCATTCTCTGAGCCTGTGTTCAACGTCGTCGTCCGCCATTGCAGTCCACATAAAATAGTAGAGAACTTTTTATGTGGAGAATAACTAAGATTTCGCGTCGATTTCTGGTGGTTTAGTCACGTGCTTGGCATCATCTAGTTGCATATTTTTCCCCGTAATCCATTGCTGGTAAAAATAACCCCGTATACTTATGTCATTTTCGGCTAAATATTCAACATCGATTTGTCCCACGACCACAAACACGGTCGGATAATTTTGACCATGCACAAAATGTAATTCAAGTTGAATAGCCATTTTTTAAGTATGAAGTATGCAATGGCTCACTAGTAAAGAGCAATGGTCTCGTTACCGGTAAATCCAAGATTCGAAACCTATTCGACACACTCGCCCCTTTTGATAAGGCATTAATCCACATTGCCAAGTCCCTCGAAAATGACTCAGAATAGTCGGTCCCCTGGTTGCTTACTTGCCGATGTAATCCAAGCAGCTAAGTGAAACAAACCAACAAACTAAATTAAACATGTTATTAGCGATGTAATTCAGTGTTACTGGATGAATCAAGATCTTCATTACATCCACATTCGCCTTGACATTAGAATGGAAATGTATTTTTGTGTGTAAATATATGGTATCAAACTTAACTGCAGAGGTAACACACTTAATGGTATCTACCCAGTGTATATGTCTTATAAATCATGAGTTTAGACTTGTATATGGAGATTATAATAATGAATGTTAAATAAAATTCGGAGTGGACTATTAGGCTATTATTATTATTATTATTATTATTAAATGAACATGCCATATGAGATGTTTTGCACTGCTGATAATGGGATTTTTTTGCAGAGGTTCGCACATGTTAAATGTTCAGTATATCTACATATTTATGATATCATACATCACATCTCGACGTTGAGTTTAAATATTTGTGTACAAGTCTGCACATGTTGAATGTCATCGTATAAAGATCTCATATAATATAATACACTGTATCTCGATCTTGAGTTAATGAGATTCGTGTGCATAAATCTTGACATAATATCAAATATTAAATGTATATTTTTATAATATCATATATATCCCGATTGACTTTATGTTTTTGTGCATAAGTCTGCACGTAATGTTGACCGGTATTAATGTGATATCACAACTCACTGATTGTATTTGATTTTTTGCTATTAAGTCTGCACATTATTTTGATCGCTGAAAGTCCAATTTATATACTTTTAATAAATTCTCGTTTATCACTGTTATGATTGAACTTGTGTGTATAAGTCCGCATATTGTAATGGAGCTGGTCGAATGCGCCTCTCTGTTTAGAATATATATTTTGTGTCTGCACATTTTCATGACGAATGCACTACGTATAACTAATATGATAACGTATTAAATTGTTTAGGATTTGTGTGCATAAATCTGCACACGATACTTTAATGTTGGATGTATTTGTAGTTCATATGATAATATATATCTCTCTGTTGAGTTTAAATATGTAAGTGCATTAGTCTACACACTATAATGTTGAACACCCAATGCAAATATATTGTGTATGATATCATAGTGGAATTGGGTTCTTGTGCAAATAGAGCTGCATATGTTGCAGCAGAATGTATACAATTTTTTTTATATGATATCATACTGAGATTGGAATGTTGTATATATTTCTACACAGTATAAGGGCTAATGTCCATTGTATATCTATATCATATGATAATATATTGAGATTGTATCTGTGTGCATATTAATTCTGTATTATCATAATGGTGAATGTCCATTGCATATATATTTCTTATGATATCAAACTGAGATTAGATTTTTGTTCATAAGTCTTTATCATTATTATTATGGTGAAAGGCAATTGTATATACATTTTCGGATGAAATCATACCACAATGTTGAATTATGATGTGTGTGTGTGTGCATAAATCTGCACATGATAATTTACTTTATTTCTTAATCTATCATGAAACTCAATTCCAATATTTCCGATATGTTTTACCAATGACACAAAATCAACCCTTCGGCATGCCAAATTCGTAATAGTAATTATGGTTTTAATGATTAATTTCAATAGTATATTTTTAAAATGTTTCAATTATATTTGTCATGCTTATTTAATTGAACTGAATTAATGATAGTTGTCATTTGATCACTTTTATTTGAATTTCAATGTTGATTGCCTAGACTGTTTTAATATATTTTTGTATAATTGCTTTTATCATGTATATACATAGTAAACTGTTGTAACCATTGTAAATCAGTCTTTGGACTGCGAGAATGGATAATTATCAATAAAATCCTTTAATCAATCAATTCAGTCGATAATGGTTAAGGTCAAGGGCATATATAGAACATGTAATATAAAACTGAGATTGGATTTTTTGTTTATAAGTCTGCACATTATAGTGGTGAATGTTCATTGCATATTATATTTCGTATGATATACTGAGTTTGGATTTGTTTGCATAAGTCTGCACACTGTAATGGTGAATGTCTATTGCATATATATAGTTTTGTTATATCATACTGAGATTTGACTTTCGTGCATACGTTAAAATGGTGAAAAACCAATTTATATAATTATATTTCTTGTAATATTATACTGAGATTGGATTTTTGCGCATAATTTTGCACATCATAATGTTGAATGCTGATTGCATATATAGATTTTTTCGATATAGTACTGAGATTGGATATCTGTGCAATTGTGCATAAGTTTGCACATTGTAATAGTGAATGTCCATTTCATATATATTTCATGTAATTTAATGAGATTGGATTTTCGTGCATAAGTTTGCACATCGTGATGTTCGTAGTCAAATGTACATGCATGTTTTATACGATATCGTGCTAAGATTGAATTGTCTTGCATAAGCTCTGCCCATTATAATGGTGAAGGTACGTTGATTATTCAATTCATGTAATTTCATACTGAAACTCGATCTGTGTGCATAAGTCTGCACTGACATTATATGGTGAATATTCATTGCATTTATATTTCACATGATGTCATACTGAGATAGGGTTTTATGCCTAAGTCTGCACATCATAATGTGAATGACCATTGCATTTATATTTCATGTAATTTCACACTGAGATTGATTTGCATGAATAAATCTGCACTGCATAATAGTTAATGCCCATTGTATATATATATATATATATATATATATATATTTGATATCATACAAAGATTGGATTTTTGTGCATAAGTCTGCACGTCAAAATGGTGAAGTGCCAATGCTTGTATATTTCTTGTTATATCATACTGAGATTGAATTGTCGTGCATAAGTCTGCCCATTATAATGGTGAAAGAATGTTGAGTATTCATTTCATGTAATTGCGTACTGAGATTTGATTTTTGTGCATAAGTCTGCACATCATTAATGGTGAATATTCATTGCATTTATATTTCACATGATGTCTTACTGTGATTAGATTGTTTTGCATATATGTCTGCACATTATAATGGTGAATGTCCATTGCATATATTTTTCTTTTAAAAATACACTGACAATGGATTTTTGTGCAAAAGTCTGCTCGTCAAAATGATGAATAACCGATGCATATATTTGTATTGTACTATCATACTGAGATTGAAATTACGTGCATAAGTCTGCCCATTATAATGGTGGACGTCAGTTGAAAATCTTTTCATCTAATTTCATAATGAGATTGGATTTCTGTGCATGAGTCTGAACATCATTATGGTGAATATCTATTTCATATACATTTCATTAAATTTCATGCCGAGATCGATTTTGTGTGCATATTGTGTGAAATAATAATGGTGTAGACCATTGCATATATATTTCATATCAAATTCTATGAGAAACTGAATTTTTGTGCATAAGTCTGCACGTCAAAATGGTGAATAACCAATGCATATATATTTCTTGTAATTTCATGAGATTGGATTTTTGTGCATGAGTCTGAACATCATTATGGTGAATATTATTCATTGCATATATATTTCATATGATGTCATACTGAGATTGGATTTTCGTCCATTAGTCTGTACATTATTATCGTGAATGTTCATTGCATAGATGCTTTACATGATGTTCTAAGATTAGATATTTGTGCATAAGTCTGCATTATTATAATGTTGAATGTCCATTGTATATATATTTCAAGTAATTTGATGCTGAGATCGATTTTGTGTGCATATTGTATGAAATAATAATTGTGAATGTCCTTTGCATTCATTTTTATTTTAATATGATATCATATTGAGATTGAATTATCTTGCATAAGTTTGCACATTTGTTTGTATTAGTTGTTTCCATTATACCATATCTAACTATAACGCATTTTGGTCCAGAGCGCTGCACAATCCCATCATTTATATTTGATTGATTCTAAATGTAGCATTGCATAGTGTACACAAATCTGCCCATGATGATTTTGAATTTCCATCGTGAAGTATCGTCAAGTATTCTTCGCTATCATATCACTCACTTGACATCGCATATCTTTTCAGGGTTCTGCACCGTATATTAAATCATTTCTGTAGTTACGTTTCGATCTCTCCGGATTGCATTCTTGTGCAAGAGTCTGCAAATTGTAAGATGATTTTCAGTTGTAAATGTATTTTCCTACATCATGTAAGCTTTTTTTTTAACGGAGTACGTTTCCATCATTCTGTACAATTGTATAGTAAATTTATTTAAACTATTGTGCGTATAACCACGACATAGTTTATCTGAACAACGCAACATTGCATACATGTAAGTCAATCAATTAATATGATTTATTAAGCGGTCGTTCAGATATTACACGGCAAAACACTGCCGATTTTTATGATGACGTAACATTTCGAAACTTTATAACACAGAGCTCAGTGAATACGTGCAAATCCTTCGTTTCCCCGCAGTTGCCAAATCTGACCAAGCCTTTGATGCTTTAAAAGTAATATGGTCCATGTCAAATCCAACTGTTTAAATAACATTAAAGTTCATATGTCGGCAATGATTCCTGGATGAATTTTGCAGATATTAATGATGAATGTCTAATACAATGCTTCAGTTGATATCATATATCACTGTTAAAATCAAATACGAGCCAGTGTATTAGCAATTCATTCAAAACGTGTTGACATTGCCATCTGACTATTTGTACCAACTTTGCTTTATTAGTTGCGTTACTGTATTTTCATTGTCAATTATTTTGTGTGTACATTTTTTAAAGGATCTTCTACCTATAACTTTCTGCAACTTTTTTGATGATCCAACCACTTCGTAATTTCCTTTAGTGTATTTTCCATTTGTATTGGCTTATCTATGTTTGCAAGAAACATGTTATTGTATTCTTTGCCTCTGTTTGTTTTTATAAAAGTGGTAAATAAAATTCAATTCAATTCAATAATTGTTTTCTGTCTCGTAATTTTTCACGTTCATGATGTTGATGTAATGTTTATTGATACGATTTCATGTTAAAAATGATTGCATGTGTATCACCGATGATATGTTACTGTAATACTTCTATCAATTTTTATGGGCTTGTTTAAATAACTGAACATTTTAAGTGCATGAAACGTATTATTAGGGGTCGAAAGAGAGGGATATCTTGTACAACGTAGGGGCCGGAATTCAATAAAGGCAAATGAAAGCGAGATCACAGACATGGCATATGTCATTTTGTGACGGAGACAAAAAAGAAAAGGGAATGCAATACGAAACTGAAGGGGGAGGAGAAATTTTGGAAAGACGGAATAGATTAGTTGATGAGATGAGATGAAAGGACTTACTAAGAAATATCAGAAAAAGAACGGATCAGTTAAGACGATTCAAATTCACGCTGGTCGTGATCGATCGCCATGGCGAATTGTCTCTCTGATTTATTGTCATTCTTTCAAATTCGTTATTCGTGTGACAAAACAAAAATTGCTAAATNCAAATAAAATTTAAACATGGTTTATTTCTAATTCGATACCAGTGATTTACAAATTTTGCTCAAATGACATCATTTTCTGGGGTTTTTCCTCACTTTTTTAGAAAATTATACTTTTAAATGCATTTGTTGGAAAATGACAAATTCCCAAATTTACAGTCAGGCATGAAATAAGCTTATTTAGAGGCCTAAATGCTTCTGAGCTTACCAGAAAAGAAGGGTGTTCCTCTTTTCTTGAGCTCTTGTTCCACACTTTCAACATTCTTGATTGCAGCAGACCTTAGCTCCTCGTTTTCCCCCTTCTGTTTACCTGAGAGATAGAAACCTGTAATGAACTGTAGAGGAATGTGGTTACTGTAACTATCTTTCAGTTCTCTCTGTTTTGCTGGTGTAAATCTTACATCTTTTTGAAAAAAATGATGGTCGATAACAACAAAATAACAAATTGGTGATGAATAAAATTACTACTTGCTTTCTGTAAACAGTGAAGTAACATTTATCGCCAAAGAGTACTTATAATAAGCCTCTAGGGTAAATATCCATGATTTTGTGTCTGGTACTTAAACTGATTTTAATTTTCACATTGTGGGAGGTAAACTTTTCATAATATTGGATATTAGATAGGATCCAAAATGTATGAGACGATGACTTAAAGGTATAGATCAGTTTTGAAAACGCGTCCCTCTCAAAAAATGAAATGGAAGTTCTTATTACCAATCATGTGAAAGAATATGTTTTGACTAATACGGGATACAAATTTTGCTGGGAAACCGCCTACTAGTTGATATGTCTGATAAATTATCAAACTGATCCGGCCTGGATAGCTATCGCGAATGCCCTTCAACATTGAACATTTGGGCATATATTTCTGCTTTTTTGCAAATTAAGGTTGACGTTTTGCAATCTAAACCTGAAGGCAATATTTAAACAATATTGAATGGATATTTTGCACCCAAAACCCTAGCTTGAACCCCAATTTTACTAGAAGTTTGCCAGGTAACATCTTATCAATGAAACCAGGGACCTGCTGATAAATCTTATCTGGTCTCAATTCAGATAATGAAATCCAAATTTTAAATTAAACTTACCTTTCCAAATCTCTGAATGAAAAGTTTATCCCTGCTTCTGAGGTACGGATCCGATGGGAACATTGGAGCAGTGTCGGGGTAAAGCTCGTCTAAATATTCACAGGTGACAATGGATTCCTGGATCAGTTTGTCATCCTGTTCCAGAGTTGGGACCANAGAGGTAGAAGCGTGTGGCAGTTTGCACCCCCTCCCTTCCAAGTTATCGACTTTTTCAAGTCACCCTCAATAAAGATAACATTTCAGAGAATATAAGAGTGGTAATAAAATTAATAACATGCTAAATGTTAGTCCTGGCTCTTGCCTGCAGTGTAGATCCTACCAAACTGATATCATCTATTTTTAAACGAAATTTACACATTACCAAAAAAATCCAATGATGAGGGTTATCAACTTGTGAAAAGTATTATGTTTCCAGCGGGCAAATGCATTAATAAGCAACCAGGAAAGATTCATGTAGACAGGAAATTCTTTTTTCCTGGTGATTGAAACATACATTTTATGAACAATGATGTCTCCAAACAACATTCATGGTGAAAAACCCATTCCAATATTCTGCGTAAGGATGATCTCAAAAAACATAGTTCTCATTAGTAAATGAAAAACATATTGCTTTTGGTTTTTCATTAACTCTCTTCCTTCTTTAATTAAACCAACTGAATCCCCTCTGTGGGAAATTCAATTCAATGAAACAGAATATCACTGATGCAAAATTTGGTTCTCCAAATGACAGAAAATGTCCACTCATGATTTCATGCTTTAAAACTGTCTGTTTCTTAAAAACATAATATAAAGCTTACGCTCCAGCTACCAAAAAACAAACTTCCATTATCTTCTTCTTCACCCAGATATACTTATCATACCAGATACGCTTTAAAATATAACCGTAATATTCCCCTAAGGCCCTGACTAGAGCAGTATTTTTTTCTTCAAAAACTATAACCAGTCTTAGAAGGTGCATTATTATTGGAAGGGTGATATAAACAAAACTTCAAACTTAATAACATTCTAAGCTTCAAAAACATCTGAACTATCGTATGCCTGTTACGTTTGAATACAATACATAGGCCTACATTATCTTTTCAATAAAACAAAAATAAGTTGTGACATAATAATCTTTCTCCAAAATATCGAACTGGAGTATTCTGTTGTATTGCTTGTTTTTTTGTATATACAAAGAGCTTATTTTCAAGAGGCACTAGATCCATGTGTGTAACTCAGGGGCGGAGGAGCGACTTTTAAATTTGGGAGTGGGGGCACAAAGAAAAAAGGACTATACAGAGGGAAATCTCAAAGCGAAAATATACATTTTTTTAGATATTGGTATATACCCCTACAATGTGAAAACAACTATCAGGGATGGTTTCAATATTTGTTTCACTTCATACACCATACAAGATATTGCTTAAGCATCATGCTTTGCAGTTGGGTTTGATTGTCGACACAATTGTTTGCAAGCGAGCGAACCGGTCGAGGAAAATTTTAAGATGTGTGAGGTCGCAGTGCGAAAAATTACATCTAATAGAGAAAAACCCTATCCTAATGAGGTTATAAGTACATTGTCATAACCGAAGAGTGAAAAGACCTTTGATAAGTAACATCAGGATATCATCTATAAATGCATGCGAGCGTAGCGAGCAAACTTTGGGGGAAATTGCTCTTACTTGGAATTAGCTAGGGCGAGGATGAGAGGAAAAGGGGACACTTATCAGGAAAGAAAAGGAGCATGTGCCAAAGTACAAAGAGTAATTATCAGAGGTTAAAATGGGGGCATTTCTTACACCCTCAAAAAGAGGCACTCACCAGGGATGGACAAAATCAGTCATGAGAATAGGAAATGGGCATTTGTCGACGGAAAAGGGGCATGTATAAGATATTATTATATATTGTTAAAAGGGAAATTATCAGAGGTGAAAAGAAGCACGTATCACATTTGAAAAGAGGCGATAACCAGACATGAAAAGGGGTACTTATGTGAATGAAAAAGGGGCACTTGTATTACCGGAAAATGGGCATTAGTTAAAATAAGTTGTACACCAAACAGATTTTAAAGGGGCATTTATCGGAGGTGAAGTGGGCACCTATCTGAAGTGAAAAGGAGCAACTTCTCATACCTGAAAAGGGTCAACTACAAGAGAGGGGGCACTAATGAGAAGGGGAAGGGGCTCTTTCTTTAATGGGGAACTTATCATTAGGAAAAGAGGCACTTATTAGAAAGGAAAAATGGCACATGTGAAAATATAAGATGCGCTTATCCGAGTTTAAATTTGGGGTAGTTATTAAAAGGGGAGGGGGGGACTTTTTACAAAGAAAAAGGGGAACTTGTCAAAGTAAAAGAGGCACGTACCTCTCAGATTTAAATAGGACAATTATCAGAGGTAAAGGGGGCACTTATCAAAATTGAAAAGAGGCACTTTTCGTACCTAACTAGGGGCACTTACTAGAGATTAAAAAGGGCACTTATGAGAATGGAAAATGGACACTTATTGCAAATGAAATTTGGAACTTGTCGAAGGAAAAGGGGCACGTGTCCAAATAAAAGGGGCACTTATCAGAGTTGAAAGGGGGAGGGGGCACTTTTACAAATTAAAAGGGGCACTTGTTAAAGTAAAAGAGGCACTATTCCTATGTAAAAAGGGGCACTTTTCAGGTGCTTGAAAAAGTGTGATGGGGCACTGTGCCCCCTTGCCCCCGGGAGGGCCACCTCTGGTGTAACTTGAGAAAGAACTCTTTGTTTACCCGATTTTGTTCAGGTGTCTATGGAAAATTGTTTAAAAAGATGCATTTGTTCATAATTTCTCTCGTAATTTAGGTCAATAATTTTGTTCAAGGTAAATAGAGGAAAATGTATATCATTACCTCCATTTGCTATCAAAAGATTTTGCTCCTTTCGGAAAATAGCTCTTCAAATGTTTTACATGACTGTAGAGATATAAATAAACAAAGAAATGGATAATATCAATAAACAAAATAGATACCGAGTATGAATCAGGGAACAAACTGAAAGTTTCGTCTCCTACATGCTGCCATTTGGACAAAACCGTCTTTCTCTTCAATGATACAATATTTGTATTACTTTACTTGCATTGTGAATAAAAAGTATCATCAACCCCACATAGCTTTAAAAATCACTTCAGATTGAGCTGGCCAAAAGTCATGTGATATTCTTGCTCAGATGCTTTCCTTTACCTTTAAGAGTTCTTTATATTGAGGAATTGGTTGATAATATTTTCTTGGCAATACTGCCCAAGTTAAAAGAGTTAAACATATACACGACTGTAACTTTTAGCGCGTTGTGAAAAATGTTTTAGGAAATATCAGGAAAGAAAATGAGTGGAAAAAAACAACAAATAAAGATACAATGACGTGAATTTTAAAAAGGGTGAACGAAAACAACATATATAACAACTAATGAACTACCTTATAAGTCATACTAATGTCCGAATTGTTTTCTCCTTGTCTCCGATTCCATCACGAATTCTTCACAGAGTCCATATTGGTTTTCATCATTAATCTTTCTCTTCATTTTTTTGTTGTTGATGGGGATGATTGTATAGGCCATCCCCCACCTAAAATATTGAGGGGTCATATGCCCACCCCCCCCCCCCCC
>BEXV01000492.1:116217-136021 GCA_003118195.1 Hemicentrotus pulcherrimus | reverse complement strand
GAAAAAAATAATTATACTATCTTCTTCCTTACGTAAATATCTACAAACATGCAACATTCGTGTTCATCGGACATTCGACGACCGAAATCTCCTTTAATATAGAGGTGAAGAGACTAAGATTGAGAAAATGAAATAAACACTGTACAAAGGAAGGAAGAGAGAGAGAGAGGGTGGGTGTTCGTTATTGGGGAGTTTACCTACTCGGATCACAAATAGTTCAGTGATTTAAACTAATATAAATGGCGTGTTAGTGTCACTGTTTTTGTTTATCCAGATGTTATTCTATGACTTTAAGCAAGATTATTATAAATTTGACTTTAAGGTGTGTATTAAACATAATGAACATTTCAGATTGAATGATTCAATTTCAAAAGATCATACTTCTCGTCAAAAGGTCATGGAAGGTTCTTCAATACGTTATAACGAATGTATTATCTCTTAATCATTAATCCAATCTGTAAATTGGCAAAAGGTTGCCGAGGCGAAATGTTATCTGAACGAAATCGGATTTCATGGTTGTTCGATTGAAGCTTACACGTCACAACACTGTATTACATCGTGTTATAACAATCTCATCATCTTTTTCTGATACTGAGACCACATAACAAACAAGCTAAAAGTTCAGGCCCTCACGTAACCTTGTATTCTGCAATGCCAAGAAAAATTTTAAAACAATCGTTTTAATTTGTCTTCCATCTATCTGCAATTGTAAAAATGTTTACTATTATGCCTTTTTGCTATTATTTTTGCCATATTTTGTTACTTTTCTTCTTCGCCTGTACAAAGAAAAAAAAGATGCACAAGCTAATAGCAGGTTAAACCATTAAGATAACGTTTTGCACATTCAAAGACAAAATACGAGAAATAATTCCCGATCGTTGTAGAAAAATTTGAAATACTTTCATCGCATTCTGCCGACGAGTTTCCAAAAGTAAATAAATAAACAATCATACACTGATGGACCTACTACAAATCTGACTGTAGATAATACGATAAGTATCTGCCCCCAATGGTGCATCGATCTGTTAAACTGTGGAGGTAGGGTTAATATCTGCTTGAGGTGTAATTGCCTTGTTCATCATTTTCTTTAGGCAGTAAATAATTATTAGCTTCCTCTTATGTTGATTAAATTACTAGTAATTAGAACATGTGATACATGTACTGTTAGCTTTGATCGATTAAAAAAAAATTACGTGTAGAGTAGTTACTCGAGAGCATTATGTTCAAGTTGAACTTGAAATGACCCTAGAATGACTTTTGAACAAGTTCATCGTTGACTCACGTTTAAAAATAACCATGGTAATTAGGGACTACCGAATCCTCAATCATCTGCTCACACATGTAAGAAGTATTACCTCACAGAGCAGGGGTCATGATATTCGGGTCTATTCGGGTGAAGTGAGGAACTGCCTCAATGTACTCTAGTGGATCATACTCAAGAGGAGACAACTGAAGCAGTTCGAGGTAGCTGAAGGTACGCGCCTTTTATAATTATGTGGTGCCCCCACGTGCCACCTGCCGCCTCACAGAAACAGGTTCAAAATGGAATATGATAATCGAATTTTTATCCCTAAAAGCCCTGTAATGCATTAAAATGCTCGGGTTTCAGTATTTCACTTTTCATTATAGAATCACTCTCACACTAGTCACTTTCTCTAGTGACGCTGGGAGATTTATTTATGTGACACAAATGACTATATATCGGAAAATCATAGGAATAAAAAGCGATATTACCTTTTTTTCCATTTAACATATTTAATTCGAACTAATTTAGTAACTTGACTCAGAAATCTATAGAGTTTCAGGGTCAGATCGAGTGAAAGGTGAAAATGCTTTTAAAACCTGGAGGTAGGAGGTTCAGACGATACCATGGTATCAGAGAGTGGATAAGTATATATCAGCCTGTAATCTCTTTACCCTTCCCCAATAAATTCCAATCTTTCTTGAGGCTAGGAGGTTTGAATGATGAGCAGCAGAATTTATTAGGTTTCACTCTATAGCTTTACATAGAACCTGAATAGGTTCATCGCATTTACATGTCTTGCGGTGTGTTGCAAATCATTCTAATTAATTGAAATTTTTCACCGACTTCCAATCTTCCCAAAGTTCCTCAAGCGAATGCAATGATTTAGTTGAAGCCCATCCAAAGTTAAAGGTGCAATTAAGCATGTAGACTGTCATGAAGTAAAACAAGTTCAAAGTTTTATGGGCAGCTAGAAATCAACAACTTTGAGAAGGCCCCCTTCCCGCCGGATATTAATAACGGTTCTAGGACACCTACCCCTGGACATCCACCCCCGGATAACCACCCCAGTCAACTACTCCCATACAACTACCCCCTACGACAACTATCTTCGAGGACAACTACCCCCGGACAGTTGTCCTAGGGGGTAGTTGTCTGGGGGTAGTTGCCCGGGGGTAGTTGTCTTGGGGTAGTTGTCCTAGGGGGTAGGGGTAGTTGTCTGGGGGTAGTTGTCCGGGGGCAGTTGTCCTGGGGGTAGTCGTCCTAGATGGTGGTTGCCCTAAGGAGTAGTTGTCAAAGGGGGTGGTTGGCCTAGGGGGGCGGCTTGTTTCAAATGGTATTTTATACGAGCGGTTGTAAATGAGTAGTATAAAACTCAATCCACATTTCACGGGACGCAAAAATGCTTCGGCAACACTCTTCATGCACTGATATTAATGTGGGAAAATCGAAAAATGTTATCAAATTAATACATAAATAAATGCGAGAAGTTTCACATGTTTCCTTTTAAAAAAACTGTCCCTTTCCCCCAAACAAAACTCAAGCAATTGAATTCTTCTAACATTTAAGTGCTCAGCGCTCAGTGCCTCCCCCTTTTTTTCTCGAGTACCCCCAAAGTGCCCCGTATTATGTAAGATGTAAGAAAAGTGTCCTTTTTAAATTGTTTCTTTGTTTGTTTGATCTTATTTCTGCATTTCTCAACATAATAGCAAATAATATATAAATTATAGGTACATAATTTTATATATCATTGAATACATATATAATAACCCTAAATTAGCCGTATATTGAGCCAATCTGTGAAAAAATTTTAAAAGAAGCTAATTTCAACTGATTTGGGTAGGTATGGGTATGGACAACCACCAAAAAAAAGGGAGGAGGTATGGGGGTTGGGGAGATTTTGTTTATTAGAGATCAAAGGTCAATGACCCCTGCCTAAATCACTTAAAATTGTATTTCAGCAAAAAAATATGGTATATAGAAGATCTTGGTGTCAAAATGCACAGAATTACAAAAGAAGATGACATCGAATAACTACTGACCCTTAGAATAAAATCTTGACCTCCGAAAATGAGATCAAATGTAAAAAAAACGATTTTATCACTGAAATGTAATATTTCTGACAATAAAATTACCGTATCATATACAAATTATCACAAACAAATCAAAGAGGCTAATTTCAAATTATTTTGGCAGATATGGGGGTATGGGTTATTTATTCAAAGAGCAGAGGGGGAGGGGCAAATTTCCTTTCTGAGGATCAAAGGTCATTGACCTTGCACTAAAACACTATACATTGTATCTCAGCAACAAAATAAGGTATATAGATGATCTTGGTGTCAAACTGCACAGAATTATGAAAGAAGATGACATAAAATATATACTGACCCTTCGAATAAAATCCTGACCTCCAAAAATGAGATCAAATGTAAAAAATATATGTTTTATCAATAAAATGTCCTATCATTAACAAGAACATTACGATATTATGTAAAAATGAGCACAAACGAATCAAAGAGGCTAATTTTATCTTAATGTGGCAGGAATGGGGTTATTATTTACTCCCAAAAGGAGGAGGGGGAAATTTCTTTTTTGAGGGTCAAAGGTCATTGACCCTGCACTAAAACACTAGAAATTACATTTAAGCAACAGCATGTTTTACATAGGCCTCAATGATCTTGGTGTCAAAATGCACAGAATTATACTTGGAGAAAAACAAAATATCAAATGGATTCTTAACCACCAAAAAAAAGAGTTTGAAGGAAAAAATGACCAGAGGGAGGGGGGTTAAAGTTCATTAGTGTCAATTAGTTTGTGTATGTAAAGTATATGTACAATTTGCAGATACTACTCACAACTCAGAAATTACAGTAACTATTGGCAACACAACACAAATTAATAATAATCTGTCTGTATCCTCTTCATCGCTACCGATTAACTTCTTCTGCATCCATGCTTTCTGTTCCATTACAGCAATGTCCACAGCACACTCCACATGTGCAGATACACATGACATGCCACCTTTCATGCAGTTGCATTTCATGTTTTGGCACTGCCTCTCCCCTTTTTTGCAGTTGCAACAATTTCCTTTAAGAAGGTTGTATGGCCTGATACCAACAGACATCATCTTTGGTCTGAGTTTTCTGTTGGAACCTAACTCCCATCCTTTTCCTTTGGGATCAAGAATAGTGGTGTCAAGATGCTTCCATACCACAACTTGAAGATGGACACGAAGGGAATGTTGAGCTGTTGCATCTTCCGTTGGTGGAAGGCGGTCAGGATTGATTTTTCCCTTGGCCGCTTGGTCCTTGAACTTCATAGGCAAGATTTGTCTAGTATCCCAGAGCCATAACTATGTGATCTGCATTACTTTATCCCAGCTGTTCGAATTGAGTCGGTTAACGTGTTACTTGTGAATGCAGTAATGACACTGGCAGGAAATCTGCATTTGTAGAGAGCACATTTTGGTATGTCCATGAATGCATGAAACAGTCACGGTCGTTTCCAGACCAGCCGTACTTGAAGAGGAACTCTTCTTTGTCTATGCTGCAGAAGTGCAGATGTCGTAAAGACCATCAAAGCCTGCTTGGAAATACAAATGAGTACAGTGGATAGGCCTATGATACAGCTCCTTTTGCAAGAAAAGGTTTCGGCATCTACGAGAGACTACCATAGGAGTGTTGCTTGTCTATTTTCGTTCCAATCGTTCTAATAATGAAGAGTCTAGTCGTCTACACTGCTTTATTAGATTCTCATACCCCTTTCTGTGCAACATCTGAAGCTTTCTTGATTCTAAAAAGTCCTCATTAAATATTGCACATATATCCATCTCGGTAATTTTGTTACTTTACAGGAGTGCCCCGGAGTTAAGTCTTGACTGTTCAAATGAAATTTGTTAATACTATTCTCATGTTAATAAATTGGACAGCCAGTCAGCTCTGCTGTTTTTTTTAAATATTCTATGTCCTACATATACCCTCAGGCAGTCAATTATTCTATGCAATTCCACTGGTTCTTAATTAGAGTCCACATCACTTTCTCTGCGGTATACAGGACTCTCTGCAAGTTGCACCAAACTCCTCTCCTTATTAATAGTTACCCATCTTCGATTTGTGGTATGGAAGCATCTTGACACCACTATTCTTGATCCCAAAGGAAACGGATAAGAATTAGATTCCAACAGAAAACTCAGACCAAAGATGCGGTCTGTTGGTATCGCGCCATACAACCTTCTTAAAGGAATTCGTTGCAAAATGCAAAGAAGGGGAGAGGCAGTGTCAAAACATGAAATGCAGCTGCATGAAAGGTGGCCTGTCATGTGTATCTGCACGTGTGGAGATTTTATTCTAAGTTTCAGTGGTTATTCTGTGTCATCTTCTTCCGCAATCCTGTGCAGTTTGACACCAAGATCATTTTTATACCTTATTTTGTTGCTGAAATACAATGTATAGTGTTTTAGTGCAAGGTCAATGACCTTTGACCCTCAGAAAGGAAATTTAACCCACCCCCTCTGCTCTTGGAATACATAATAACCCCATACCCCCATATCCGCCAAATTAAGTTGAAATTAGCCTCTTTGATATGTTTGTGCTCATTTGTATATGATATGGTAATTTTACTGTTATACATATGACATTTTAGTGATAACATCGTTTTTTGACCTTTGACCTCATTTTCGGATGTCAAGATTTTATTCTAAGGGTTAGTAGCTATTCTATGTTATCTTCTTTTGTAATGTGCATTTTGACATCAATATCATCTATATAAAGCATATTTTGTTGCTGAAATACGACTATTAGTGATTTAGGCAGAGGTCATTGACCTTTGACCTCTAATAAAAAATTCTCCCCAACCCCCATACCTCCTCCCTTTTTTTTTAGTGGTTGTCCATACCCATACCTACCCAAATCAGTTGAAATTAGCTTATTTTACATTTTTCACAGATGAACCTTTAGTTAGGGATACTGTAATCTATCATGGTTTAAATCCATTAAACAATTATAAATTTAAAAAAAAACGTAGTTGACAAATCATTTCAAAATTGAAAAATGCAGGAGACCGCCATCTTGATCTAATGATTGAACGTAATGACGGCCTCAGGAAAGGAACCTCTAGGGCGAACAAACCTATTAACATATATAATCAGAAATAAATTCATTTACTTTCTAATAAGTACCCTTCCCCCTTTTCGTAAGTGCCCCTTGTCATCTCTGATGACTGCCCATTTTTACAAATGAAAATTTCCCCTTGTTATTCAGATAAGTGCCCCCTTTTGATTTTAACAAATGCCCCTTTTCACGTCTGATAAGTTCACCCTATTCTAATGTGATAGTCGCCCCCTTTAACTCCAACAAGTGTCCCTTTTCCTTTGTTATAAATGCTCCTTTCTCTTTGTATAAGTGCCCATTTTACTCTGACACGTGCCCCTTGTCACACGAGTCATTTTTCATTTTAAGAAGATGGCCTTTAAAAGTCACTTGTAAAGATTCATTAAAAATGAAAATAATGAGGAGAAGAGAAAAACATAACTATTTCAATCAGGGACAAATCATATACATACTTTTTTTTTATATAAACAAGGCATTTTCGCTCGTGAATGCATGAATCAGTACAACAGCATTAGTGTCTCTTAGAATAAAAAGTTTCAACAAACAAACACAAAATGCACAGAATAAGGGAACCTAAATTGTGAAGGTAATAAGACCATCGCTCTCTATGTCACAGTCATACCTCAAAGTATGAGGTGACTTACAGACTGATGGCCCATAATGTCCAACTTGAAGAGTAACACAAAAAAGCGTTATGAAGTAATGATCTTGTTCGAATCTTCAACTGCAGTGAACACAAATGAGTGAAAGTGGATTAAATTTAGATACTTTTGTTTGAAGGAACAGGAAATGAAAAAAAGCGGAATGAATGTGATTCCGAATTTCAAAGAAATGCATGTACACTGTGGGTGGCAAAGGTCGTACAATATATATAAAGATATAGACCAGTTTGGAAAACGCCCCCTCTCAAAAAATTAAATGGAAGCTCTTATTACCAATCATGTGAAAGAATATGTTTTGACTAATACGTGATGATACATTTTTTTTTTCCGGGAAACCACCTTCTTATTGATATATTTGGTAAATTATCATATCAATCCGGCCTAGAGAGATATCGCGAATGCACTTCAACATTGACAATTTGGGTATATATTTCTTTTTTTTGTTTTGCGAATTTAGGTTGAAGTATTACAATCTAAACCTCTGAAGACATAATCTAAACAATATTGAATGGATATTTTGCACCCAAAACCCTTGAACCGCAATTTTACCACTACCGGTCTATATCTTTAAGGATGCTATATTGATAATTAACCCGGATTAAAAACAAAATGGACTTGAACCAAACAGTTCTCTTCTATCAGTGCAATGTACACAGAAGTGCGCAATATTTAAAAAAACGGGCATTTTTAAATGCCAATTTAGGCTTATATTAATTTCAGTGCAGGGGATGAGTAGGCAATCATTTTTTCAGACAGTGGTTTCAATATATTGGTCGAAACAAGAAGAACGCAACATTTCAAAGAAAAATTATTTGAAATAATCAGTTGAATATCAATAATTTGTATCATTTGTTTAATTATATTCCAAATATGTTAACGAAAAAAAGAAGAAAATAGTTTGTTAGAAATGTTATTTCATGAGCAATGTAATTACTTAATACAACAAAAAAGAACGCAATCAGTTTAGATTACTCATGACGCGCGAGGTTTGTTCTAATATCTGAATCATATTTGCATTTATATTCCTATAATTATCTACAATGTGTAATAGTTTCTTTTTATATGTGTTCGACTGATGTGTACGGTTTACATTTGCCGTTTTATGCTGAATCAATTTTTAAAAATGAATATAAACATTTGTATCCTTCCCTATATAACACATCTATATGTGAAATTAATGATTTCAATTTGACTTCAACTAAACTCGACTCTATGACGTCATATCCGCAAATAATCATGATCGTTAAATCGTTTATGAAGTGCGCGTACGTATCCACCTCTTTTCTTGTTTATTTATTTAATCATTTGATTATTCATTTATGCATTCAAATCAAAACTCCATACGTAGCCTTTCGCATTATGTGTCCTAGAAGATCTGTTTATGGAGATTGATCAGAATTTTGGTCATAATTTAATTCGCATCTTTGTTGGACTACATTTTGAAAGAAATTCGTAATAATTGACAAGAAGCACATGTACCTAATTAGCTAATTCAAGTTCTCGTACGTAATACTTTTATTGTAAGAATACATTTATGGCTTCGTAATTATGATCACTAACAGCCTGCTTTATTGTGCCTAATATATGTCATCATAAACTTGATATATGACATGTAGCCATTTGGACTAGAGTGCTGCGTTAAAAACAAATATACCGGGGTCTCTTAATGAGATTCTGAAAAGGGAGTAACAAAATTTGTGTGAGTTCATCAAAGAGAACAACAAATGAAAGAGGAGCTCTTTTACGACTGTTAGGATTTTTACCGTGTGCTTAAATAGCTTACAAAATAAAAATAAAATATTTTGTTTTTTTGACTCGGAGAATGGCGTGTTATTATACATGTATGTCATATCAGATAATCCAAATTGAATGACATAACAATGCCCTTTATCAACCACTACGAAGTTTTAATGTGAGTGTTTTTTTATTGGAAATATCAATGCTTCGTTATTAATTCCCTGTACGTATTCATTTGTTTACTATTCTATTTCGTTCGCTTAAAATCGGTTGTTCTGAATCCATGTAGGCCTCCTGTGTGGCAATTTTACCTTGCTATAACAAGATGTTTACTGTCTGAAGGAATCCTTTGCAGCTCTACTACCCAAGGAATAACTAAAGCTCCCACCCTGCAACAATGTATGTTATTCGATCTGAAATACGAGTCGAAACGACACGTCTGGAGTACAAATGTTAATTATTCACTTGTGTACTTAACAACGAGTCCTACATTTCACCCACATCATTATAACACACACACACACACACACACACGCATACACAAATCAAATCAAGTCAAATTGATAAGGTAGATACAGCAAGATGGTATGAAATATCAATTTCCTCTGTAAATCAAGCTTTAGTGATCATCGCATGATATCGAGACATGTTTTTTTCTGACACCCTGACACACAAATAAAGAATGCATGAAGAGCAGAATGCGGGAAGGAAAGGCGTACCCTCGGAGGAGGAGGGGTGGGGGTGGGGGTGAGCGCACGGACTATACCCTGTTAGTTTGGGATATAAAACCTCTTACAAATCGTCTCTCACACACCCACACATGTTGTTAAAAGTCAGCTCAGAACATTCGTTTTAGTCCCTCCCCCGCATATTTCATGATGAAGTTTATGGTACTTTGACGTCGAATTGTTTTTCATAACCTGAATGTCCTCTCTACTGAAATTCTTTTGAGACTTTAAAAAATCCTTATCAGCACCCAGAGGCCAATCCCTACACGACGCATCTACAATAATTGGTTTCGTATCTCCAATAATGGGTGTCTCATCGCATATCGATGAATTCATGAGGGGGTTTTGAGAAGCGATGGCTTAAGGAAGGGATTTGACCTAAGATGACATGGCTTTGCTTTGTTATACCAGCCGGCCAGGTGATGCATACTATGAGGTATATAGGAGGTGAGAAGCAATGCCAAGTGTGCCCCGTCAAATCATCCACATTAAAAACCCGCCTCGATGCGACACTTACACAAACTGTAAACGCTTTTACACTTACTCTGGTGCAACAGTATGGAAAGAGGGGCGGGGGGGGGGGGATAGACATGCTTGTGTCGGGATTTCAAAAGAGCTAACAGCGATGCTTTTCTCTGTTTATGATAGCGAAATGACATTTAAAAGGATTATTTCTTCTCTCATTGTCCAGAGAAGGGCAGAATGAATGAATCCTCTCAATGTTGCTACGGTTTTATATATGTGAATCAGGACGTTTTAAAAAAAAAAACACTCGCATCGCATTACGTCAAATGAATCCTGTAAAATAGGATTGGATATCCATAATACAAGTTTGCATGGTTTCTACGTTTTTTAAAATAGTTTTTAAACAAAGTAATGGCTTTCCACGAGTCTTCATTTAGAAAACCAACATCAATCACCTATGTTACGATTCTCAAAGGTATATTTGAAATATGCTTTAATAATAAATAATCTAATATCTCAAAGCTGCTTAAAGGGATTGGGTAACTTTACCTCAGATTCTCAAAAATTCTTGATTTAGCTCATGCTGCAATTATAATATAAACCTTAAGGTCAGTCAGGAATCCCATGTCTTTTACAAGCCGATCGCCTAAGTGATTATCAAGATATGTATGATTGGAATCAGAAATGTCGAACCTTCCCTATATAACGGCTTTTATAACACTACAGTCTATAGGAGAAAATGAGTATGGTAAAATCGGTCACTCAAAGATATTTTACTTTTTTGAAGCACTTCATGATCGTTTTGAAGCGCAATTTTTTTTTGGCTTTAATATTACACCATATCACAGACACCGATAACACGTAGGGTCGTTCAAAATCAGTAAAACTGGAAACATTGTTAAACAATGCCTTTAATATCATATTTTCAGTACCGCTAAGCGAAGAGTTGACGTATTTTTAGTATTAAAAAAATCATGAGAAATATCTTTAATGGAGTTCAATGGCAAAGCCCATAAAAAGTTTTGATCATTCATATTTCAGTTCCGATACATGATAACAATGTTTCCCTTCTTATAATCAATATTTAAGTACTAAATAAAGGAAAACATTTGATATATTTTCTCTGATTTATTTTCCGTGCTTGAATTTGCCCATTAGTCATTTAACGCTCAATCACATAGAAAGCGTCCTTGGAGATGAGTTTGAAAGTATCCTTTTTGTGTTGTAAAAACAGACTGATTGTTGAAACAGGGGGGGGGGATTGATTTGAGATGTACGTGCCTTGTTTTCTCAACGGCATTTGACATGGATTCATTTTTATTTGTGTTGTATTTTTCAGTATCCGATTATTATTGTAGATTATAACTATAATTTGACGAACACTTCATATTATTTCCTGGTCCTTACAATACTCTGTTTACACTATGATTCAACCATCTTTAAGCTGTCTATATGAAAGGACAAGGCATCTGTTTTGAGGATTGGTGGTTTTGTCATTGTCAAGTACTCGTTCAAAATTGCATCGTTTCATCAGCTCATGAGGAGTGGTTTTCGACATTACTGATGACAAACACAGATATATATCATCATCATATTGTCATGGAAACTCGGGGGTTCTATTTTTAACACCATTACTACATACTGGAGAGAAAGTGTAGTTCCTTTCGGAGTGTTCAATCCTTTCACACCGACAAGCGGAGCGTGTTTCAACCTGAGTGCGCCGCGAGAGAAATTTAGTTATTATATAAAATTATAATGAAATAACGCCGATTTCATGAAAAGCTTATTAGAAACCAGTAGAGTATATAATTTCATTAGAAATATTAAAAAAATATTTCAAATATAATGAAGTATCACTTCCTTGCTCGCAACATTTAGAAACAGGATGATTTCAGGCAGCGAAGTTCCAAAATATCTCCATATCTAGGCAACGAGGGGTCCGAATTTCCTTCTATTTGATAGCGAGGTGCCCGGATGTATCCTACATCTTTAATATAAAAATCACATTTTAAGCCCAATCGCTTCACGTGCTCGCAAAATATAAACAGACTAATTTTCTGGGCAACGCGAGGCCTTAATATCCTTATATTCGTTTATCGAGGTGACCGAACTTGAGATTTTTGTGTTCATGAATATTTGGCGGCGGGGTGCGTCCACTCATTATCTTATCTAGGGTGTTGATTACAGAATAAATAATTCGTGTATGTTTTGCTCGCTCGCTTCGCTTGCTCGCCAAATTTAGAGACAAATGTGGCTGTAGGTATGTGTTTACATGGCGGCCAAAGAAAGAGGACAAAATATACAGTTCCTCGTTCTACCCTCAACAATTGCTGTGGTAGACAAAGGAACATCCCTTCACTGCTATTATGTAAAAATGTGTAGAACAGGTGTCACAAGCATATTCACCTGTTCTACAAATTGTTACATAATAGAAGTGAAGGGATGTTCATTTGTCTACCACAGCAATTGTTGAGGGTAGAATGAGGAACTGTATATTTTATCCTCTTTCTTTGTCCGTCATGTTCATAGTGACGCTAGCGGTGTAAAAAACCGGAAGTCTAAAAAGGGCGCGCCCTTGCTACACCTACGTGATCGGCCGTGAATATGGATGTAAACAATGAGGTCGATTTGCTGAACATGCATTGACAATAACAACGTGTTTTACCTAAAACATTTCACGTGAAACCTTGATTTTCAATTTGTCTGATGAATATTTGTTTTTGTTTAATAAGAAATATATTCCATATAGACATCGTCAATGAGGGGCCCTGCGTAGCGAAGTTTTTTTTTCTTCCCAACAGATGTAGCGATAGCGCCCGCTTTTTCAATGTGGACGTGTTACCATGACAACGTACCTCGCGATTAACGCAGACGTGCATTGTAAATGTAAACGCCCCGCGCTCGTTACTTGTGTTTGAGAAGGAAAACACCCCGCGTTTACCTCAAACAGTCATCTGGTGTGACATCGAGTGACATAGATCTAAACAGGGTATAAACAGGGTATTACATTCTGACTATAGAGAAGGAGATAGGTTAACGAAATCTAAAGAAAACTCATTAAAACTTTAAATTCAAAGAATAATAATATTGGATATTAATTTTATATAGCGCACATATCCAACATGCATGGTGCTCAAGGCGCTCCAACTATTACTCTGGCTCTGCTAACACCTAGGTGGAGAGTGGCAAATGTAGATTAATATCTTGCCAAAGGACATTAGTGCCATGGCGGGACTCGAACCGCGGTCCCTGTGATCTACAGTCCAACCACTTATCCATTAGACCACAACACCTATATTTCTAATTATTTACCATTCCATGCAGTCGTTATTAAATGCTCATTGCGTTTACAGTTGCGTGGAGGGG
This sequence comes from Hemicentrotus pulcherrimus, assembly GCA_003118195.1. Lineage (NCBI taxonomy): Eukaryota > Metazoa > Echinodermata > Echinoidea > Camarodonta > Strongylocentrotidae > Hemicentrotus > Hemicentrotus pulcherrimus. Next base: position 122,712 of record BEXV01000492.1, on the reverse strand, counting down.
ATTTTTATTTTCCAATCTTATCATCTTGATATTAAAGGTTACTTGGCTCTAAAATTCACCAAACTTTATTCTGGTCACGTATAGGCTCCGATATTGTATATTTCGTTCAGAAAGACTATATAGATTAACCAAGGAAAAGGTGGGGTTCATGACATTAGTTTTGTGTGAAGTTATTTTGACGACGGAGTATAATTTTTGAATGGAGAGATGACAGAACACGCACGTTCTAACACGACCCACCCACTCACTCACTCGGCCTAATTCAACAACTTACTGAGCAAAACCACTTCAGACGACGCGTATCTGCTAAATTCACCTCGTTTATTGCCCCAAGGTAGATTCATGCCGCTGTGGAAAAAAAGTACGTTTGCACACTGGTAACAGGAAAGATTAAATGCTGCAGAAAGTAAAAGCTGCCAATTCACAGACCTCTTCGATCATAATAGGTGAGGCAAATAATCAGGTTCAAAATGTCACAGTCGAGACAGTGGAATGGGCACTTTTTTTTTTTATAAATCATGGAGATATAATTTTGACAGTAGCAGGCCTAACTGATTAGATGAAAGAAATTTGGTTCTACGACTAATGATGAGTATGATAGCGATTACTGGTGGTGAATTATTACTGTATCAATGGGGAAAAAAAACACGAAATTATAGGTACAGAAAATCAATTTTTAATTCAAAGGCGAAGAATTTCACTTTTGAAGTGTTAACTGATGTGGGAGTTTCAACCGACAGAAAAATGAAAGGGTAAAACAAACAAGACAATGATACGAATTCAAAGATCATTGTGTTTTTATTTTCCATCTATTAATAAGCGAAAAGAGTAGCTTGTGATTATATTGTTGATTGACGTGTGGCTTAGACAGAAGAAACAAATTGTAGCCCTCGCCACAACATTGGCGCCGGAAATGGTAAAGGTGGTGTTGGTGGTGTGGTGATAGTGGGAAGGGGAAGGGGCAATGACTTTTCATCTAATAGAAATACTATTCCCAATTACATGCCCATATATTGACCCACAAACGCGCGTATCAATTGGAGCGAATAGTTTTGTTTTGTTCAAGATGAAACTAAACACGCTACAGCAACCTCGGTAAGTGTTTCTCTAAACATGGAATCATCCATATTCACTCTTATACTTGAAGCATGCCAGTATGTTGAAATTATAATGTTCATCTTTGATTTCGTTATGTTCATACTTCCATATTTACTCTACATTCATCATGCCATCCGAAAGTTCTTTGTCTGAGGTGCTACTTATGATGACTCTCTCTTAATTGTTTTTTATTTACAATACTTTAAAATCTTTAAAAATAGAAAAACCGTTTGCCTTATACCCTCTTCTCACCCCGCACACGATGTCAGGTGCTCTTATTTTGAAGAGCTAATATTTCTTTCATCATTTTGTTCCCTCTTTAGATTTTTAGTACCTTCCACGAAAAATCAAATTAAATCAAGAGGCACAGTGGGTTTATAAGACGTTTACTCGAGTTCAAAATGGAATTGTTTCAATAAATGTAGTTGTCAGCTATTAAACACAAACTCCGAGTTTTTAGTGTTCACATTAATGCATTCGTTTGCGGATAGGGCAGGAAATTACCTTACGTTACGACTGATGATGATGGGATTTGTGTGTGGAAATTATACAAGGAAGAAATAATTACTCAATAAAATGGATCGTAATCAAAAATAGAATAAAAGGGGAAAAAAGTATTTCCCAGACTCTTATCCATCTCAAATGGGCGCCTTGTCTCTGCAAATGCAGCCTGTGCACAAAGGGCTGTATCTCAGAAAGTCTATTGCCCTACAGACCAAACTTAACCCCTTTACTGACAACCTGTTGAAAATAATTAGAACAAAGGGAATTGATAAGGATCATGAGATTTCAGTAAAAGATTTGAACTTTCATTAAAAGCTCCATCATTCCCAATTCGCTGTTATGAAATGCTAATAATAATGATTAATAATAATTATAAGCATTTGAAAAGCGCCATCTATCTAGACAATCATGGCTCGAACACATTTTATGCTATGACCCTAATCTAATTTAGATGACTTAGGACAATCTCAAGTTAAAAAACGTTCAATATCTTAACCTAGATGAAGTGTTTTACATAATCATCGACATGAACATGGCTTTTTTTGAAGATGTTGGGCATATTGGTATTGGTCAGTGATCCAAGAGACCACGTGACCATTGACAATACATCGTGATATTCAATTCAAAGTGCTAGTTTTGCGCTGTGGTTGTTTGGATAATGATGTTCTATCACATCTTGTTTTGTTTTTGTTTTTGCTTGCTTTTATGATTGAAATAAATATAAATAGGTATTATAGGACTTATCAAAGAAAAAAATTGATACTAAAACACTTATCTAAGGCCGGATAACAATTCAAGACTTTGTACGCATTGTATGCTAATAATAATGTCATCGAAGCAATATCTGCACTCTTTAGGTATGAAATAGACAACATAAGAGGTGATACCTCTCGCAAAGGAGATACTAGGTGAGCTCCTTGCTTTCACCTACATGAAGAAGACAGTACGCATAGGGATAACATAACAGGGTAGTACACCCACCGAGAGTCGCACCCCCTCCTCATCCGTGTTAAACCTCATCCAATGTTTATCATCTCCTTCTCTCACCCCTTTCATCGCTCGCTCTCACTCCTTGGGGCTATTTCTATTGATGTAAGCTTTTACCCACATAGAGGGCCATGTCCCTTCAATAAATAGTTCATAAGTGGGGCAGGTTGTTTTCTTCCGTTTATCTGAAGGAGTGAACATTTATAGTGTCATGTCAGCGAGTATCTCTATTTTACCATTCCTATATATTGACGTCATATTCGATGTCGCCCTGTCGTCGCTTTTGAAGCGAGCACGCTCGGATGTATCAATTTGCCGGGGTAGTGTGGCCCTGAAAACCTGGCTGAAAATTTGCACCACAATTTAATCACGGTTTCGCTTAGAATACGTGTGTTTTTCAGTAGAGGGACGTATATATAATTTGTTCCTGTATAATAGCAGGATACAACTATGGCCTTTCCAAGACAAACTTTATGATGAATGGATCTTGTGTTTTTAATCCAAAAGAGCCCCCAAAATCTTGTTGCTAAAGTAACAAAGCTTAGATGCTTGAATTTTCCTTCAAAAAGCACAATCTAATATCAAAGATATTTCCATACAGTGATTGATGCGAGCATACGACGACGACGAAGAAGAAGAAGAAGAAGAAGAAGAAGAAGAAGAAGAAGAAGAAGGAGAAGAAGAATAAGAAGGAGAAGAAGAAGAAAAAAAAGGCAGAAGAAGAAGAAAAAGAGGAAGAAGAAGAAGAAGAAAAAGAAGAACAAGAGGAACAAAGAAAGAAAAAAAAAGAAGAGAAGAAAAGGAGGAGAAGAACTTGGAACAAGAAGACGAAAAGAAGAAGAAGAAGAAGAAGAAGAAGAAGAAGAAGAAGAAGAGGCGAAGAAGAAGAAGAAGAAGAAGAAGAAGAAGGAGAAATCACCAGTAATTATTTACCATTGCTCGGTACGGAAACCACATATCGAAAAAGAGAAGCTTTTTTTTTCATTATGAAATATATAAAATCAATTAACTTCAATCCATGGAGATAATCCACGTATGCATGATATTAATGGTGATAAGTTAATAGCTGAAACTTATGAACATTTCTTTGTAAAATTTCCGCTTATTTGGGCAATTAAAAAGCATTGATGTCATGCTATATTTCTTTCTTTCGAAAGGGTACTATGTACAAAATGAGGTCATTCTGAATTAAATCATTATTACCTAACCGCCTCAGTCTCCATGATAGCAAATAGAGACGCATTGTGTTAAAAAGATAACGCCAAAGACACCCCTACTTCTTGTCTTTGTTTTACACCGTGAATCATTCCAAGGCTATGTATTTTATGCAAAAATGAATGCACGATCTTCGGTGAGAGATGGAAATACATTATATGGCTTTATAACAACCCTCATTCTGATTATGAATCTATACAAAATTGTTTATAAAAAAATACTTAACCTTGACGTAGTATCAAGGTATCATCAGTATCATCCTCTCCAATGTTACTGAGTAGGAAGGGAGGCGTCGCGCGTGAGTAAATTAGCTACCTGTGTTTTTACTTTTTGTATTCTTTGTTTGAACGACACTCACCGACCCGCCTACATGCGAGCAGGAGTATAAAAAACCACCGCTCTCGTCACAAGTTCACTTCAAAAACTAAGCATCGTGATTGTGACGACGGTGGCGCTCAATTTTCATTCCATGGTGTGTTTGTGTGTATATAACGATGATACCAGGTCGAGCTCCTCTTTCGGTTTCATAGAATCTCATCTTACGTCTTCATCTTTGAGCTTGACTCTCGAATGGTTTCTGGAGATGTTAAGTGCATCACTTCATTAAGTTGGCGTTCGTCTTGTCGAGTAATCGTGGAAGTTGACAGATTGGGTGAGAGACGGTGAGGTACAAAGCGAGAGCTTTCAACAATTCCAATAGATCATGATTTCTACTGCTTAAAGAATTGGATGGTTATACAAGGACGGTTCAAAAGGTGAGGCTATTTCAATAAGTTGAATTGTGCTGTTGATATGTTTTCTTCTATATTATCAATCTGGAATTTCTATTTCTATTTCATTTCTTATTTCATTTTCCTCATGTTTTTGTAAATGCATGCTGTGGAGTAACTGTGGAGTTGTCAAACGTCACATTTTTCTTAAGTCTTTTCTGATGACATTGCAACCTCCAAACATTGCATTACTGAGGTAGTTTGATAGGGCTATTTGAAATTTAAATGAGGAAGAAGATATTTCACTATTACGAAAGTATGAGTAGAGAAGCGTGAATACATTACCCCTCCCAGACGAAAAAGATGTGTTATACCTTTACTTGTACTTGGAACGTGACGGATAAACTTTCATCAGTCTTGTTGGAGCAACCGGGAGTTTTAAGAGCTGGAGACCCAACTGGCAACAATTTATTCCAAGCAGCTACCGTTTTCTATGGTTGCACAATATAATCTATACTGGTGTGCTGTTACCTTTGATGTCCGAGGTTCGAAGCCGCCAATATCATTGGAAGGCTTAAGTAGTGATTTTTATTTCACAAAGAATTATCCTTGATATTTATATATACTTTTTACTTGAACTAACAAGGGGAAAATCAAACAGATGATAAAATATGAATACAAAAGCCTAATTGTGTCAAGAAATTTGCTTACATTCTATGATAGCAGCTTTAATTTGTGAAAAATAGTAAAATTCTACAGTCCTAAAATCTGCAATTCGACACTTTATTACTTCCGGCTCTCGAAAATAAAAAGTGAATTTTTTTCGTGTACAGTTCTATATGATGTCATATGTCAGATTAGTGCCCACACATGCCCAGTCGAGCAGCAAGTTACTGCTCGTATTATCATACGAGTGGTAGCGAACATTAATTATCATTACAAAAGCATATTTCCCTTTGAAAGTGGCGCGTAAGTTTGCAGCTAGGCAGGAATCTTTTCTCTACGTATCTGCAAGGAAGATCCAGTTAAGCACAGGCCTGACATATTTTCTCCCGGCGGTATCGAAGATGGTATAAATGGAATGCGCTAGATAGGACTCCATCTCTTAAAACTCCTTGGTTTTCTTGCTTGTCAAAAGTATATAATATGAGATGAAATTGTGATTATCTAATCTCTGCGTCTGTTGTCATACGGGTTTTATCTGGTCAGTAACTCTTCCGACTTATTCTTTTTAAAATCCTTTATGTACTTACATATTCATAATTGGATACATAGTAAAAAAAAATCACATACGCCCATGCCTTGAGAGTCGAGTGGTAGAGTGGTTCAAGCACTTGACTTGAAACGCAAAGGTCGTGGGTTCGATCCCCGACACGGCACTACTAGGGACTTTTAGATTCGCACGAAGACAATGGGGATTGCTACGGTCGACGTCCTGTTAATGCACTGCCTTGAATGGACGTCACACGTATCAGTCCACGCAAATCTAAAAGTTTATAATGTCATTTGAAAAGACATTAATCTACATTTGCCACTCCATACCCAGGAAGTGTGGACCTGGTGGAATGAAGAAAGCCTTTGTCTTATAGTAATTGCGATATGCATACTCCTGGGCCATTAGTGTGCTTACACTTCAGACCTTCATTGGACCTCAATAAATTTTGTAAAAACATTGAGCACGTAGGCCTTTCAAACCACTGTAAACAACTTAACAAAGCAATAATTTACTCGGAATTGATAATGGCCTGTGCAAGGCTCCAAAATTCGTTACAAAAAAAAGAAGCTTTATGATAATTACGTTTCACTTTGTATAAACTAGGACTTTGGAAAATGCTTTGCTTCTATGTTATGTACGAAAAGGAATTCAGTGAAGATTTGAGAAATAAATTAAATGAATACCCCCCCCCCCTATAGTGCCCCCATTAGCAATGGTAGACTCCAAATTTATGTTGGTTTTAATTCAAGTTTAGAGTTGAACTTG
>BEXV01000492.1:87754-115865 GCA_003118195.1 Hemicentrotus pulcherrimus | reverse complement strand
AAAAAAAAATAAAAAAAAACCCCCCCCCCCCCCAAAAAAAAAAAAAATAAAAATAAAAATAAATAAAAATAAAAAAAATATCTTCAGATAGCACGTAAATGGCGGTAATCCCTTCTGCAGGTTTCACCTCTCACGAAGAGAAGAGAAAAAAATCCTGACCAATTTGTTCACCTACATTCTGTCAACCGTGTTTCCCGCATCTTTATTGTTGACGCCATGCAGCTGTACCCCATTTCCGAGTAAATGATATTTAGTCCATCGTAAAGATTATGTCCTTGCTCATATTTTTCAAAGCTCATAGACTTTCGAGTGCACGATGAATATCAGTTAACCAGAGAAATTCTATGGAGATGTGATTTGGTCTAGCGGTACGTTCGCTTGGTCAGCTCTTTTTCTTCGCCTTGACTCAGACGGACCCGGCCCCGGTTCGATACCGAGTCACGTCTTTAGGATGGGGACGTTTATGTCCGGTCCCCAGACGTAAATAATCATATCTGATTGATACACGTCTGTAAAACCAAATTATACACGCACACAAACACGTTTTTTTTTTTCTTCAAAACACTACTAGTTATCCATTATCATAATTCAATTTACGTAATCATATATTATGTACAATTATTCATAAAACACGAACAGACAAAAATTGAATGAAATCAGATAAAAAAAATTATAACCACTTCCTCACTGCCCAGCCCCCAAACCCGATACTACTCCCCCAAAAGACACAGTAGGACACCACAATAAAATTCACAAGTAAGAACACCCCACGTTCCCCACAGCCCCCTTCCAACACACACTCAGAACACACACCAAGGTTACCTGCTCACATTCATATCGGTGATATCCATTTGCAAATTATGTTGTAAAATGTGCAATCAGTCCAAACCACAATGGGTACACAGAGTTTCTGCAGTGGTGAGTGTCACATATTTCTGGGGTAGACAAATAAAAATATCTCACGAAAATCTTTTTCTTCCACTCCTTTTGTTCCCCATTTTTTTTTTCGGTTTACTCCATCACAAAAGCCAAACATTCTCATTAATAATAAAGATAACGGTAGAGTTAATGATTAGTTCACTTCTAATTCTTGCCATATTTATCAAATGTAACAGCAAACTGCTTATCTTGATTGCTTAGTTCTTTCCCTCCTCTATCACATCCGTGATAAATGTCTGTGTCTTAACACTGGAAGGTAACACACACCCACACCCACACGCACACACACACACACGCACACGCACAAACGCACGCATAACTGTGGCCTGTCTCTATGAGTATGTAGATGATGTTAGTGTTGTATGTATATCACTTCTACAATTCTTGAAGCCCATACCACTACATTTCTTTGGTTGATTCTAAAATACATCATTCTAAATTGAATATCAAATCCACTCACTTCCATTCTGTGTGAAGATCATTTTCCAAGTTTTGTCGACAGATTCTGTTTCAGCTATCCCTCTGTAGGAAAGATGGTTCACTTAATGTTTTGTTATGTTTCTTAATGTATACATTTGTATTATGCAAGTTAAGATATTCCTCAATTGACATAATTACCTTTATTATCGAGGAAAAGCGTTTAAGCATTTTTTTTTAAATCTCTTGATCTAATATCCCTTTTAATCTCTGTNTTTTTTTTTTTTTTTTTTTGGGGGGGGGGAGGGTGTCTTCCTGTCCTCTCTTTCTCTCTCTCTCTCTCTCTCTATATAATATACACCTGTCTCTCTCTCTCGCTCTCTCCACCTTTCTTTAACTCTATCTCTTACCCATTTTCTGTGAAAATCTGACTATGTCCCCCCCTCTCTTTATTTCATAAAATCTCCTTCTATATATTTTTCTCTGCTCAATGATCTTTTGGTCATTCTTTCTTGTTTTCTTGGTTTTCCGACGCACTCTTCTACTGATCATTCCAATTAACATAGCAATATGTTCTTCCTGTACCTTGATCCCTTGGGAAAAGGAATGTAATAATTAGACGACAGACCCCTCTCTCGCCCTCCCCTTTAATTAATGCCCCTGTGATGCAAGTACTCCTTTTATTACCTGTCTGACGCTACGCCATCTAACTTTAACGAGTATGGAAATGATTCTCTATAATGGTGTCGTGATAGCATGCGGTCTAGCAATATCCTTTACCAATGCAAAAAAACTCAGGAACAACAAATCTAAATCCTTTATAGGTCAATTTAATGCAAAATAAAACCCCAAACCCGGATAAATCTCATCGACCCGGTGACGTCATCTCAAAGAGTTCGATTAACTAAGATAAGGAAAACATTGATGGGTATACATTTGTGCTTTATTCTGATTCCGATGGAGCCTTCAAAATCAGGATGAAGTGACATTTCGAAAGGTTATGATCTAGTTTCTACATTTTAGTCTCCTATTCAATTCGTAACAACTGCTTCCTCCGTTTGCCGTTTGGCATTTGTTTCATTTAATTCTCCGCAAAATTTTCTGTTTTTGCAAGATCTTTCATCACCCTATTCTTACATTCTCTATTGGCTGCTCATCATCGGGCACATTTTAGTAAAGATCACTGAATGTTTCCCTGATATAAACCTGTTAACATTATCATGCGGTACATCTCTATAATTATACAGCGTTTGACTTTGCTGATTTCATATCTTAAACTTTATTTGATGTCCACAAGCGTTTCCTTGTTACCATCTTGATTTCAGCCCTGACATGATGATGAACACGATCAAACATTAACTAAGCTATTGATGTATATCTTTCTTAACAAATATCACTCAATTTAAAAATGTAATGATTTGACTGGAGACTAGAAAGAAATGGAGAAGGTGAAATGAACGACTTAGCTGAAGATAATGAACATGTTAAAGCTAAGCAATATAAGATAGAAAAAATAAGAAATGGACTTATACTATGAATAGAAGAGAGAGAGAGAGAGANGAGAGAGAGAGAGAGAGAGAAAAGGAGAGCACGAGATGAAAAGTCACAAGATAAAATACCCTTTTTTGCGTAAAAGTTCAAGCTGAGTTGAAATTTCAATCTTCAGGGAGTATATAAATAAAGTTAATTGGTGTTACCTTTTTTTCATGTCAAGGGAATAATTAGCCTACTTTATTGCAAAAATAAAAATAGGAAAGACATGGAAAAGAGAATCTAACTAGCCAAGAAGTTCCTCATTATTGAAATTAACCGCACTTTCAATTTCTGATCGAGACATCTCAGTTCAATTTCTGCCCTAATTAATTCCCGGGTAATTTTTTATTTACCAGAACATGACGATACCCTGGTGAACACTATATAGATCACACCCGCCCGCACTGTTTTCCATTTCCCCCCAATAAAATGATAAAAACACACAAGCGCTGCTGATGTTTGACCTTTCCCGATTTCCCCCAGTTCAGGTATCATATATCACGTCATACCATTCTAGTGATGTGGGTATTCATTTATCATCTGTAAGTTCTATTAATGCATTCTTACCAAGATATTTCAAATGAAATTTCATTTGTACCTCATAATTGGATAGACTATTTGTTTTAAAATAAAATCATATAAAAATTGCATTTTCATTTTCAAACTTTATCTTAAATCAAGTTTAACCTTAATATTTTGGTGATCTATTTATGCTGTCACGTTGGTCTTCCACTGATACTGTGTACCATTTTCTCTTCTACTATCCTCTCTGTAGGAGAAATATTTAAAAAATGAAAAAAAGAATTATCTTGCTCTGCTCCCTCTCCAAAAAATCTCTACAGATATACCTCTTTATGCTGACTTTGTGCGTTTACAGACTCTCAACCATGTCAAGTGTTTCAAACCCACCAATTCTCTATGTACGATCTAATTAATAATAACAGATTTGTATAGGCTCCTCTGAACAATAGTGGTGATTATAGGAATGTTTTTTCCCCGTGCATACGTAACACAGCGGTCGTATTGTTTTCTAATGATCACTCACGGCGATAGTAAATACAGCTTCAATTTGCCCAATTATGACTCTGTTTCTTTGCTATTTTCAGATATCACACAAATATTTTCGTTTGTAGCTTGATCATTATAGTGTAAAGAAAGTGTAATCGGAAGGAAATATTTTATCAGACAACTAAAAACAACTCTATTTCATCCCTTGGTAACAAGATCAGATACAATGGGTAAATCCTTTGAACTTAGGCCATCGAACTTCTCTTTTCTTAAAGAATACATTTCTAGTATTTTTTAATTTACAACGTATGAAGAATACTTATGTTTTTCACCAATTTTATTTTACCTCTTCCTCAATGGATGACTTGGGGCTACATTATCAGAGGTCGATTCCAAACAATGGTAAAAAATAAAACTAAAAAAATAATAGCTTGGAATAATACTAAAGAATGTGTTTAGAGATTTATCACTATAATGTAAACAAATAAATGTTTACGTTAAACTTTAATCTAATTAGCTATGATTTATTTATTTTAACTAGTATTCTTTTGTTGTCTGTACTCTACGTTATAAATTGACGTTTTAAAAAATCAAATTAGACGAAATGAACTGAAACATATAGTATTGTGACAATCGGTTTCGTAATTTTTTTTACGGAAAGATATTATACAATTCCACATTATTAAAAAAAGATTATTCTAAAGTAGTGAAAATATATAAATTATTTTGTATTATAACCCTGGTCGTTTTGTCAATTAGCGCTTATTATCCATTTTTAATGTTTATACTCTGCAAACCATATAGCAATATAATTTTGTATGTACGAAAATGCTTTTCGACAAATCCATCTCACTGTATGTATTTTTGTGACTCTTGGTCTCTTGCCATGACAACACAATCTACTGGGTGGAGATAGAGTTAGCACGTGCTGAGAGATAGTTAGATATGATAGAAAAAGAGAGCCAGAGATAGACAGACAGACAAAGTGTGTCTACTGAAGCTAACATAATATGATCTCCTCGAACCAATGACGCAGACCTAATTTCTTTTTGTAAGATTACACCTATACCTGAGAGCAGAAAGGATAAGTTGATAATGTAAAATACCTGCTCTATCTTGTAACCTTTCCCCGCCTCCTGTCTATTTTGGTTCATCTCTCTTATTGTATCGGATATTGCACTTGCATTCATCAACTTGCTCTTCTTTACGCAATGTATCACTACATATCAATAGTATTCTCTTTCCTTTTCGAGGGACCAAGTTCGCACTACAGATTTGAACACATACACATTACCATGTTGATTTAAACCTGTATTCATTCAATGTCTTATACGTAAATATGAAAATCCATGGATAATATAGATTAAAATATATGATTTATGAAAATATTGTTTGCGTATATGAAATCGGATAAGATTGGCAAAGTTTTACGGTTATCAACTAAATTATTCGTAGCCATTGTACATTGTGGTTTTGCGTAACTCAAGAATGGAAGGTGAACTGATTGAATTAGGGCCTTTGTTGAATACGTTTAGTTTTGGTTTTTAATATGTCATATATGATGAGAAACGAGAGCGAGAGTAAATTTAAGATCGGGTGAATAAAAAGAAAATGTCCCACATGTATCCTTAATATTCCCAAATCTCAATATTATAGTTCTATTTCTGACGTAATCAGTTTGAAGCATAAGGTGAAATTGAAGTGTCATAAATCAGGTCAACGAGAGAAGAGCTACTTAAATAGGTTAGTTAGATTAAAGCTAATTGATTATTTTTCTAGAACAGGAAATATATTTTCTTTTTTTTTTCTAAACGAGAAACGCTTCTGAGGAAACTCCTTTAGGACGTTGAAGCACTTTATGGCAATATAAAATGATCCACTGCAGACAATATCTAGATAGAGAATACGCCCACGCATTGTGTAATTTTCTTCATACCTTAGAGCTTTCTTCACAGAAAAACAAGTTTGTCATAAACAACAATTAATGAAGCATTAGTATTCCAACAACTTCAAGCGGTGTTAAACTTCTGATAAGGAAACACACTCAATATTTTCATCTTTATGACCTGCTGACAGAATCTGTCTGCATTAATCATTGCTAATTTATTACTATTCATTAATTTGTGGGGATTAAAACGGAGAAAAGGTCATTTCATTTCCAAAGTAAGCCCATGAAAAACATTTTTTCGTGAATTTTTCTTTACGACTTTGTCGTGTTGAGATCGAAACGAAATCATGGGTAAGTAAAAGTTATGATGTTATTGAAATACAGATTCCACTTTTAGTATATAAAAGAGTTCCTAGAAATATATTTCTTTCAAATTCACCAAGTCAAGATGTGAAAGGGGTAATGAAAATTAGGAACATTAAAGTAGTTCATTACGCGCTGAACATTGAAACCCATTATATTAGCCGTTTAGAATCGTGTTAGCATTTTCAAATATCGATAAAGAAACCTGACAAAAATTGATAGATTACACGATAACCATCGTGCTCCTGCGCCTCAAAAGTAAATACGAGGTGATAGTATCGATTGAGTACAAGACTCTATATTGGAGGGAAGCGCCTCCGAACGAATGATGTCACTTACTACTGATTAGAAATGAATGCTACAGAAGGCTACGTTTATTAACGTGTTGATTTGTTGTAAAGGGGATATACTCAATACCATCTTCTAATACAATGCAATTAACATGACGTATGTACTACACTTGAATTAAAGAGAAGGTTGAGTTCTGGGAAGAGGTGAAAAATAATTTGTGAGCGTTATCATTGATGCAAGTGTGGAAGAACATCAGGTAAGACATGTTCCCTGAAAAGCATGGCTCTTCAAATGCCTTTATACTCTAAATGTGTCATGTACAGCTGTAACACCGTAAAACTCGGGGGTAGGATTTTTACGCCACGTGTTCGTGTAGTCCCATATACATCTTTCTGTGTACAGTGTTTGTAACTTTACCGAGACTTGGCCAAATTTCTTATCATTTTGATGATTCCAAAACCTTGCAAATTTGCAATACACACACATTCTTATATGCTAGATGATCAACCTTTTCTGGTCGATTCCACACCGTTTCTTTCACAATGCAATCGCATGACCAGAACTCAACTTCACCTTTAAGAGATGCATAAGCCAATTATGAATACAACTCTCTTTATTTCTGTAACTTGCATCGGAAAAACAAATATTCGATCGCGGATTACTATACTATACTCTTTTTTGTTGTTTAATATACATGTAAATGCTGTGGTTAAAAGTAAGGCGTTGAATAAAAACATTCAAGCCATTCACTAACTAAAAACGAAAAGTTCATCAGAGACACAACATGGCTGCAGTCTCCTCTGAGATAACAATTAAGTGTGGGGTTTCCTCTCCAACGTCAATTAATGTGTGAAGAAGGAGAGCATGTTTATTATGAAATCGCGTTACTTTCTCCCCGATGTTTTTCAGTTTGAAACCGTTAATCAAAGTGTTGACTGAATCACAAATGCACAAACATGACTAAAGACAAGACAAAGTACCAAGAGATTTGCAGCAATTAAGATTGCATTTTATGTTGCATATACTTTGCTACTTTTTTTTGTCTAGAATGCTTTTACAGAGTCTTAGTTATTCATTGTTTGTTGATTCATTTTCCTAATATAGGTATTCAATTGGTTTATTTACATCTATGCAGGTTCATGTAGAGGCAGAAAAGAAGCAGGGGACACACTAATCGTTTGAGAGTCAACTTACTTGTATGAAATAGATCCTGTTACGCGAGTACGAACATCATCACAATGGAAGCTGTACCAAGGACACTTATCCTTCTGAGCGTGGTCTTACTCTGGCAGTGTATCTTCTCAATGGTAGATTCTCGTCCCCTCCATCCCAAGAAACATACCGCATCGCCTTTCAAGCATCATCGGCACCACTCAAACGCTAACAAGAATGCCATCATGCATCCACTTAATCCCACTTCTTTACGCGAGCTAGCTTTTGGTTCCCATAAGTCTGCCCGAGAGATCCTACCCTTCCCTCTACCGCCAGTACAGAAGCAACCAAGCAATCGGCATCATAAACCAACATGGGGTGCTTTTAACCCTGTGGCGCCGGTTGAGGGCCATACTGATGAGGGTGCGTTTGGTCCCGTCGTGGAAGCACCCGTCCCTGAACCTGCTAGCCTAGATGTGGAAGGTTTTGTTCCTTGGGCTCCCCATGGGACCACGCATCCGGCTAAAGACGTAGGCCCAGATGGAGTCTTTGGAGGACCTATCAAAGCCACAGGGACAAAGGCCGCTGAAGACAGCGGCTTCGGAGCATGGGGTGCTTTCAAACCTGTTCATCATACTCCAGCAGAAGATGAAGGTTTTGGAGGAAACAGCAGAACAGCAGGGGGAACCAGCAAAGCCATTCACATTGTTTCAGGACAAGCACCACATGTCATTGAAGAGTCCCTGGGACCAGACGCGTTTGGAACCTTCGTATCCAGCTCGGACGATACCGCTGATGACGCCTCAGATGGTTGGTTTATGTCCTTTGTTCCTTACCCTGAACCTGTTCATGACCAGGAACCAGTCGACACAGAATCATCATCGTCATCAGCGGCCTTTGCAGATATGTGGGGATTATTCAGGGACAGGAAAAGAGTAAGTGGAAGATTATACCAATATATATAACTTTGGCATTAAACGGATATCCCCATGCTAGCAAATCGTGCATCTCACAAGTCATCTGTGTAAAAGTTTTCATGATCAAGTACTGAACGGACCTTTTTTGTGGTTATTATTCCTCATGCCAATAATGCAACATTGAAAGAAGGTTTCCCGAGAAGAAAACTGAATGAAAATAAAGGCCTTGTATTAAAGAATAAGCCACTACTACTATTTTTTAGCTCATTGTATGGAGAAGTAAAATTAGATGCTCTACGAACATGACGCAAAAGTCTGAAACTCTGTTAGGAAGTGAAAATGAAATTTCAACATCTTTGTTGAGAAAATTGAGCTGATTTGATTTGATATTAAACAAAATAATGGGATGCTTATATATCTTCCAGATATCAATTCCTTATGAAGCTCTCTTCAAATCCAACTTTATTTAACTCTAAAAGGTTATCTTAATTCTGAAAGTTGTCATTGGTTATGAATGACACAATGCTAAAGCTCTATCAGACTCTAAAAAACAATAATGTTATCTGATCTTATCTAATGTTCTTCCTTTCTCCCCTCTTCTCCTCTCTCTTGTCCTTTCCATTATCTCTCTTTCTCCCTTCTCTCTGTATCTCTCACTATTTATACCCTCTCTCTCTCCCCCCTCTCTCTCTCTCTCTCTTGTACTATATTAATCATCTAGGGATGCGACAGTAGTATTGAAGGGCGATCATGCTCTAGCAACGCCGAGTGTCAAGGTTGCAACAGGACGTTTCATTGCTCTACCAATCACATGTGTCAGAGAGTATAACGTGCACCCCTCCTCCAAGACCCCTTCGAAGACCTCACCCCCTCACAACCTCCGACACCTCCCCCACAGCCCGTCAGGAGTTGGATGCCTTTACAGGAAACGAAAGGTATCGAAAGTAATGATTTTACGCGTCACACGAAACGAGTTTCAAGTTTCTTAACATTCACTTTGTACGTCTTGACTCCAGCCGAAATGAAGTAGTGAGTATACGTACCGCCCATGAACAGTTCTAGTTCGTTAAATAGTAGGTCGATAGGTTGAAAAACAAAATCCGCCGTATTGAGTTCTATAGTCTGATTATTCACGTCCAATAAAGGTGGCAGAGTGAGACTCCACCGACCAAGGATCGTATAACGTTAAGAGCTGATGTCGAGGGCTATAGGGTACAGCTGACTGGTAAGCGAACCAACATCATGGGATGCACTGGACTTGGTAGACTTTCATCTACAACGACTACACAGATAATGTGTCCAGGTCGGAAACAGATGTCCTTACCAAACAGTGTTAAGTTCTCTCATGTGTTGTTTCTCACCTTAACACATGAATGGTATTACTTTGTTCTTAGTACCAGTGAACAATGTTTCTTGTTCTAACGAGGACATCATTAACGTACACATGTATCTAAAGGCTACACCGATTAGTAGCCTACAACCAGATTACGACTCATCGGACAGAGTTATCTCCCAATAATTATTCTTTAACGGATATGCCTATTATAGTATAACTATTCAGAGGTTTGTTGCTGGTAGAACTAACAATGATTTTTTTATTCTCTCGGAAGATTCAACAATCTTGTGGGGTCCATTAAAAAGAAATATTGCTATTATCGATGAGGACGAAATTTACACTAGGATATAAAATGAACATTAATTCATTGAACATATTTTCTTACACATCAACATCATCTGTCAAGCTTATTTTTCCTTTGTTAAAAAGTCGGTCACTAAGTTTTTAATCATTGTTCTAAAGGTTCGATGTTAGATCCAGATTACTTTTGCGACGTGTGAAAGTCATAGAGTTAAAAACAGCGATGTAGCTCGATCCCCATGACTACATTTTCGAGAATCTAAAGGCATGTATCATCAATTTTGTGACATGTATCATTTCAATTTAAGCACGTAGCACAAAGATGCATATTGAAGCCTGTGAAAAGTATATTTCAGTTCTGTGGTAAAGAAATAAGGTTCCTTCTAAATCTTTGACTCATTCTGAGCTTGTTTTTTGTTTGCTTTACAAAAGCTTTTTATGACATTGCATCTTTATTCAGTCTTTTGAATTTCTGTAAAGGGGGTTAAGAGGTCACAATCTCCAAAGTCATTTAGCAAATCAATTTGTTCAGTCAGTGATTATACACTGTATAAACAAATAATCAGTTGTCTAATCCCTGCAATTTCATAAGTTCAGCTAGTAAGTGTAACGCTTATTATTTTGCTTCCATCAACATTCAGCTCACTAAAAATCATTTTATGTAAATCATTGGTAAATGGGTAGTTTAAGTTACTGTTTAAAAAAGTATACATTGGGTAAGACGGGTATTAAGATGGTTATATAAACTCATGCAATGCCTTTCGAATGGGTTGTGGATCCTAGTTGTAAAGCGTATTAGTCCGAGAGTATAAGGAGACGATAGAATGGAGATGGAGATTGAGGATGTAAGTCAGGTTTTAATCATGCGGTATTTCTTTTTTAATTTTTGGCCTTCTCAATTTGCATTTGAAGAATTGGACCTGGCTTTGATTGTTTGTATGTCCATTCTTTGTATTTATCTGTGTAAGTCTGTACATAACAAAACTGCGCTCTGTTTCTCAATTGGGTTAGGCCTACTTGAATGTTGTTCGTACTAATAAAAATGTATTCCAAGGTAGTTTTTTCCTATTTACTGTTTTAATAATCATGTAAAGTAGTCTATAATTGAATTAAAAGAAGTGGTTGATAAATTTGTTTTCCACTTTTTTTAACAGTCCTATTCTGTCATTTAATCAAGAAATAGAAAATTTGTTTTTGTGTGTGTAAATAATTACTTAATTGTGTTTTGGAATTCTTCAGTACTAAAAATTGTCCCTCCAGTGAATGACAAATGATTTCTGGATAAACAGGTCAGCCGTATATATTGATCGTACTTAATGCTGAAAACACTGGTCATAAAAAGATTACTGGTTTGCGTTGGTATCTCACCTGCCATCAGCGTTCATATGCTGACATGACAAAATGTGGTAGTAAGGAATTGAACTGAAAAGGTGAACAATGTATAAACTTTGCATTGGGCAAGCAATTTTCATTCATTCATGTCTAAAACTTCAAAAAATAATGTCATTGAACATCTGCACAAAATGTTCGAATACACATTCTGAAAGTAGTGATTGTTTCATGTTTCCGAAGACAATTGCTTAACATGTAACACAGTATGATAGTACTGTGTTCACAAGCTAATCGCGATGTTTCATTGTGTAAACGTTCTTTCATGTGTACAATTGAGCTCTTATGTCAAATGTATCTGTATATTAAAGAAGGATTTTATCTTTACTGTGTTATATTGCACCTAATGGATTTATGTATTTGATTTTTTATGCATGGAGTCAACCATACAGGTCATATCAGTAAAAAAGTAAAGATTGCTTGGCAAGATAACTACATCGAACGAGACAATGGCCCTGGTCATATTTCAAATGTTTTATTCGACCGATAGAAGTAATATGATTATGGCGCACGGAAATTACTGTACACATTTTTTTGAGAATGAATGCACATCCATTTCTCTTTTCAATCGATTATAAGAAAACACTATTAAAAAACGATATAAAGCTGATTAATTGAATGTAAAGGCCCGTCAACTCCTCCCGATTACTTGAAGCAACCTTTTTGATTGTGTTCGAAAAACGAAAACTATACTTAAACACAAACAAAAACATTTACATCCGTAAAGTATGGGTGACCTTAAAACTACTGGAGCTCTCTTTATTCTTGTTATACTACTCATGTGATGTGATATGCAGTGAACTAGAAACATATCGGTATATTTGAAAAAAGTAATTAACCGTCTGTAGCAAGAGGAAATCGAGAAGTTATCCTTTTGATTAAAAAGTAAACAGTTGGAAAGATTTGAATCAAGGCACGTCTACCACTCCTAGCTGAAATGACATTGGCACCAAAAGCCTTACCATTATCACCCTATTGGATGCTATACATGGCATCAATGAACTGCTTTAGAAGTTAAATTGACCGATTCAAACGCGACAGAAATATTTGATTGATACCATTTCCACACCAAATAAGCCAACTTCGTTCTCGTATCAAAGTGTGACCCATTTTGGTGCGGGATTCGATTTAACGTTTTATGGACTCGATTTCCCGCACTGAAATCTCAAAGTTGATGGGTTGACTTCGCGGCCACTTAAATTGTTTTCCGTTTTCTCTTATGCATATGCATTGTTAGATATTTCGAGGACGCATGACGATCGTTCAGAATGAATCCATAATTGGAGAAGCAGAATTACGATGCATTCAGTTGGCCCTTGCTCACGATTTAAGCACCTCCATATTTATCGTTCAATGCACTTTCTTGGGAGGGGAAACTCTCTTTGAAGTGCCATGAGCATCATCTTTCTATTTTTGTGAGCAGAACTAAGTGAGCAAAAGAAATGTTCTCCTTGAATGAAGGAATGATGAATGTGTGCACGTTTCAAAAGAAAAAAAAACACGATTTCAACATTAATTTAATCATATTTTATTAAGGCCCGAGGAAGAGATTGGTGCATGAAAAAGGCATTTCATTGATTACGCTTCAAATGTGTATGTGGAAATTTGATTAGGAATTGTCTTAAGATATCATCAGTGAGCGGGTATCGGGGTAGGCCTACATTAGTTTTCTATGATAAAACATTAAATGAACTTTGGTAAAGTACTTTTATGAGCATCATAGCCAAGTTCAATTTGCACGTCTGACTGGTATTGTTCAACAATCAGTCAGTAAATCAATCAGTCAAACGATCAATCAGTTATTATTCACTCATTCATTCATGCATGCATTCCATCAATATTTGCTTTCTCTAAAGTGAAAGCACATGAATTGAATAAGATATAACTTACCTTTGACCTTTTAAACAGCAACTCTTGATCTTTTGACGTTTTGCGGAACTGTGCATGAGTTAACAATGCATGGCCTTTTCTTCCTTGCCATCTTCACATTTTATGAGGTAAATGAAGTTCCAAGCAACGACAGGGAGATACAAATACATTGATTTCGCTATTTGTTAATGTATGCTGTCAGAGTTTTAGTTAAGAAAAATGTGAAACTAGAAAAAGGGAAGAATGAGAAGGAGACAAAGAATCCATTATTTTTTAAATATATAGCGACGTGAAAATCGACACCACAGCTCATGAATACACAAAGTACTAATTAGATTGGTGTGCACTGGTTGCCTTTAGCCGATGATAACAGCAGAGTTGTAGCTGGATTGTCATGTTCATAAATCACGCCATTCTTATCTAAGCACATACATAATTTACTCGCCTCTGAGTAAATTTTACTTCAAAATAAAAAGAAAGTGATACTGTTTTATCGCTACCAGATAGTACACATTCTTTGTCAGTTTATTCCTCCCTCCGGTCTGATATATTAGGTTAAGTGTCACTTGAAACATACACCAGATAAGAGGAAGAAAGAAATCGATATTATAAGAGGCGACGGGGTGGGGGTAGAGCCCCCTGAGAATATCATTGAAAAATAGCAGATATTTGGGCAACCAATCTTCGCCTCATTTTCGTCCAATAGAGTTGTGAATCGTAATGCCTGGTATTCTTTTATGTAGAAACTATACTTATAAGTTATACGAGTTATTACGTCACAAACGAAATATTTTACCTGATTATCTCACTCGCTCACTAATAAACAAAATTGTTGGAACGTCTAAATTCAGGAAAAATAAGACAATCCCACTCCCTGTGAATTAAAGGTATCAACTATATCTATGCATAAGGTTCTTTTAGGGGGGAAATGATAGAAACAAACAACCCCTGTTATTTTATTTGTTCATTTTGCCGTAATTAACGACGGAGTTTCCGGCGTGATATAGCTTGACTATGAAAAACATGGTAAACAACGAAATAAAAACGGTAAGGCTGCGCCCCCCCCCCCCAAATTAAAATGTAAATGCCCCGTACCGTATAAATCTAACATTCAATGGCGGCATATACGAAGGGGATGTATCGTGCATGTACTTCCCCCAAGGCTATAAAGGTGTATTCTCATCGTTGTAACATGACCAACGACTACTAATGGAAAGAAAATGCTCTTCAGAAATCGATCTCACGTCCTCTATAAAATTAGTTAGGACCCCGAGGGTTTTACTTTTTTGAAGGAGAAAGAACTATATACAGTTTTTAAGGCTGTTTAGTAACACGATATTGGTATGCCCTTACCATGAATTTTATATCAGGAGGAAGAAGGTGAGGGAGAAAAACAATGATAGTTATGATTTTTTTTTTTAAACATGGTTGTAGCTGTTATATTCAATCGTTTGGCTGTATAAAGGGTTAACTGTCAACAGATTTCGAAAGTAAAACGTGAGGTCACTGGAAAAGAAACTTTCAGGCAGGTAAGTTACTTAGTTTGTGAAACTGATATCACGAAAGTCTTTGGGGTAAATCTCAATAATAATGTACTCACGACAATGCATTACGTATAGGATTGCATAAATGATACCCCTATAACAACAACACATTGCTTAATAAAGTATCATTTACAACTTTATACATGCATGCACTTAACACGGGATTCCTAAAGAAGTGTTAATCAAGACAGAGAGAGAGAGAGAGAGAGAGAGAGAGAGTGAGAGAGAGATAGAGAGAGAGAATGGCGTCATCCTAAAAATGATACCACCACAGGCTAGAATACAGAATAAGAACAATGACATAATTGGTACTCTACATTACAATAGCCTGTGTCTTGGTATATTGTTTTTAGTAAATTATTTTACTACCTTCACACAATTTACATCTAAAGAAGATGTGAAGTCATTCAAAGCAATCCACATTAAGAACGTATACATCACAACTTCTCAAAAATGAGGAGGGGGCCGAGCGATGAGAGAGAGAAAGAGAGAGAGAGAGAGAGAAAGAGAGAGAAAATAATAGAAAAAATACTGTTGTGATGGTGATGGTGGTGATGATGGTGATGATGTTGATGATAATGATGATGATAATGATGATGATAATAAAAATGAAATATGCTGATGTAAAAATGTTTGACAAAGAAAACTTATATCAACATACGGGCAATATAGAAAATAGTGATGGGTGTTAATATAAATCTTGAAATAATATTGAATATTAATTCAGCACTGGGACAAAGATAAAACAATTTACTCTGACAGAAATGCTTTTTCCGTATTAAATTTAAATCAATTTAGGGTTTTACATGAATGTATTGAGTCTGGGAGTGCATTCCATAATGAACAAAATCAAAACATTTTTGAATAATGCATAGGCCTACATCGATTGCTATACATTGCTTACTTTAAAGTTGTAGGGGAAACAATTATCGTTGAGTGTGTTGGAAAAGAAGATTGTTTGCGATTTGTAAACACATGTAGTTAATGTCCCGACTTCCCTACTAACGGTATTATTTTAGAGAAATGTTTCACTTAGTGCTTGTTTTTATTCGTGTCCGATATCCTAAATATGTTTTGCATCTAAATATACTATTACGGCCCCAAATGTTAGATTACAGGAGGAGGATACGTACTTATTTTAAATTGATTTTTGCCCAGGCACAGAGTGGATTCTGGAACGGCTGAATAATCATCCCTGTCAGTGCTTCCGACTTAAATGGCGATTAGAGTTGGGAAATATCAATCCTTAAGATATTTTGTCATCATCTGTGAATTCACCGTCTTCTTATAACTAACAAAACAAACACACGTTAAACGTGAACGATTTTTTTTTTATTTCAGGTAGGTTTTTATGGCATAAAAGCCAGTTTGAATGTATTATGTGGATAAGATTAATAGGATGATAAGGCATCGTAATACCTTCCTTTCCCAGTTCATGAAGGCTTCTTAAACGACGCCATTCTCCCTGTATGTCATAAGCACGAAAGGAAGTGTCACTTGATCTCCTTAAAGTGGTTCGTTACAATGCATAGCACAGCTGGTGGAAATTGGCCGATATACCAGTCTGGTTTCAAGAGTGCAGGGGCAAAGTCGATCAAATCGAAACTGTTTTTAATTTGCATAGACAAAACATGTCATACAAAACTGTCACGTTATAGCTTGTAGTCTTAGAGAATATCAGTGGCTGTAATTCGTATAGGATTTAGGGACTTAAAGAGTTAAGGAGGAAAGAGAAACCCTAATTATCTGGCAGAGGCAAAGTAGGAGCTTTAAAAAGGAAAGAAAATACACGAACAAGATAAAGAGAGAGAGAGAGAGAGAGAGAGAGACAAAGAGAGAGAGAGAGAGTGAGCAATTAGGGAGAGAGAGAGAGAGAGAGGGGGGGGGGCACACTCACACATACATAACATATGCAAAACTCTGCTTTTGGAGTAATCTGCAATAGATCTTTCTGTGCAGTATGTAATTTAAAATCAATTGACTTATTTTTGACGAGATAACATGTGGCACATCAAACATTTAAATGTCCCTTATTGCAGGAATGTTTTTAAGATGAGTTCATTTTGGGAAAAGGTAGCAATAAGTTATATTTCCGTCCCATCTTCAACATAAAAATTGGTGATTTTACAAACACCTCACTTAAAAGTCATATTTACGGCAAATCAAGTCATGGACGTAGCGGAGGTCTCTTGTCCTTTTGTCGGATGCTGTCCCCTTTTTCTTTGTCATAATTCGAAAGGGCGAGAAGGGCGTGCCTAGTAACCCCATCCTCCTCAGTTACGTGACTGATCGACAGAGATCAAATCAGGCTTATTTGGAATGGAATAGACAATAATGAAAGACGAATTTAACTGTATATATACTTAGAGAAGAATGAATTCGCATGGACAGAAAGAGTAAGGAAGAAAACAGAGACCAAGAAGAGAGAGATAGAGAGAGAGAAAGAGAGGAGAGGGAAGAACAAGGATATGCCAAGGATAGGTGGTAGCATGGAGCGAAAGAGGATGAGGGAGAGAGATAGATATAATATATAGTGAGAATGAGAGTGAAAGAGAGAGAGAGAGAGATAGCGAGAGAGAGAAAGAGAGAGTGAGAGGGAAGGGAGGGAAAGAGTGAGTGAGGAAGTTAGTGAGGGAGGTATGGGGAGTGAGGGGGGAAGGAGGAAATTGAAGGAGGGAAGGAAGGATGGATGGATGGATGGATGGATGGAATAAAAGAGGGATGAATGGAGGGGGACCAGGAAAGACATGGAGGCAGAGAAAGATGAAACAGACATACGGAAAGGGGTCAGTTTAGACGAAGGAGACGAATGGACAGGTAGGTTTACATTTGCACAATCACATCTACTCATCGAAGCATGCAGTCAGTTCATGGCTAGCTAATTAAATCAACTAGTGATTGGACCGATAAATAATTCGGCAGGAATTATAGTGAATCGAAGACAGTAGCCATTTGCAAACAACAAATGTATCAATTTCTTTCTCTTTTCTCTTTCCGCGCTCACAATGTTTCGATTTTTTTCAAATGCTCGTCTTTCGCTCTCCTGCACGAGAATTTTCCTCAGATGGACAAAATTAGTAGTTTTTGCTAGAATTCTGCAGTCATTATTCCCTCGAAGAGAATGAGACCAGCCCATTCATTCGTAATCATCGTAACCCAACTAAGACATTAAGAAGAAATAGGTAGTCCTCTATGCCATTTAGTAGGAAAAGACATCTATAATTATATCACGGTATATTGCAGGTTCTCAACATTTTGACTGAAATATTCGTTTCCCTTCCGGGGTTCACTGAGACTATCGACTATTATTTTGGCTTCTAGTCGAATTAAAAGTTCTATCGTAATTGGATGCTTTTATCGCTATTATTACTATTGATTAGGTAGCATTTTTCTAATGCGACCTTTTTTGAGCTGAGGCAATATCTATATTTCAATGTATAGTCATGATTATAATACATTGTTTATACACGGCTATGAATGAGCATGCTTTTTCATACAAATGAATGTACGTATCTTATATTTGATTAATTGGAAGTAGGTTACAATTCTTAAGCGTGAAATCCCATTCCAATTCAATTCAATTAAATGTATTTATTTGTCCAATGAACGGTCAACATATATGTTATCTATTTTCGCTCACATGTCAAATGAAGGCTGAGACATAGTTTACAGCAAAAGTAGGATACAAAACAAACATTCATTTTGGTGAGGACAAAATAACAATTATACATGATATTGATTTTTCGTATATGGTTATGGCTTGTTTCGTTTCCTTATACTCCATATTTAAGCTGTCTTCATGTATATGTCGGTATAATGCAGCGATCTTCATGTAAGTGATATCAATAACTCAATTAATCGATGTTTTGCTCTTGAATGCAATGACCAAGTCTAAGTGTTATGTTAATTAGATTTACAGGGATAATGTGAAGAGTGGAGAATAAACAAAATTGAGACATAAATACAGAGGAGTAATACGATCATGGAGAAAACAGAATGAAAATAAGAGAGATAAAAAAAAGATAGAGAGAGAGAGTGAGAGAGAACGAAAGAGATGCACAAGTAAATATCACCAAGTGTTAAATGTTGTTCTTTTCAGCTAAATAAAGAACACTACAAGGAGGATCAAACCGAATATATTTATTCTTTATAAAGAAATCAATTGTTATTCATATAACTTTGAGCACCGAAAAGTGCTTGGGGAAATATTTCCTGAAATTTTGGAGCTAACTAACAACCACATAGAGTCAACTTAGTTCAATAAATCAAAAACATATTTTGAATAATCCCTAAAAGTCTATCTATCTCATTAAACAAAATTATCCGCGTATTATGTCTTCCTGTATCATCTCCAGGGGCGTTATTTTTTTCTGCGGCACAGATTTGGGTTAGGTGCGTGTTGAGCCTATGGGGAAGTTTATGGTTAGGGTTAGGGTTAAATCAATATCTCTTTTTTTTAAAGCAACAATCTGTGCCGCAGAAAAAAAAATGACGCCTCCAGGGGATACAAGAAAAGACAAGAAAAGATAATTCGCTGTGTTATGTTGAGGATTTGAATAATAGAGAGGGGAACGGATTTTATTAAAATAAAAAAGGAACAAGGGTTCGTATATTGCCAGTAGTAGATAATAACTTGTAGCGAAAGGGACAATGTTATTCGTGATTGTTGTTTAAAAAGGTGAAATGAATGAATTGTATACACTCATTCACCCTAAATTCCCTCAAGAAAAATCACAGTAATGTTTGAAATGATGGAAATAAAAAAAAAAACACCAACGAATTTCACGCCTCTAAAGAAATTGTTTTTCCATTGTTTAAATTCACCAACGGAAAACATTATTTATTCATAATACATTATTTATACAGTGTATAATAAACAAAGTTTCTCTATGCGCTGTACAAGCATGAATGACAGGAGAAATATAATCACACAAAATGAACCAACAAAGAGAAGTATACTAATCTTATAACTACTAAAATGACTAACTTAAAGGTAAAGACCAGTAATGGTCATGCGATTGCATTGTGAAAGAAACGTTGTGGAATCGATCAGAAAAGGTTGATTAACTAGCATCTAGCATCTGCAAGGTTCTGGAATCATCAAAATTATAAGAAATTTGGCCCATTCTTCGTAAAGTTACAAGCACTATATACACAGAAAGATGTATACGGGACTACCCTATATCTCTCACAGACCATGAGAGAAACAAATTTACCAAATATATGAATTAGTTGGCGGTTTCCCTGCAAATTTTTTATCATCATGTATTAGTCAAAACATATTCTTTCACATGATTGGTAATGAGAGCTTCCATTTCATTTTTTGAAATTGGGGCGTTTCCAATACTGGTCTTTACCTTTAACATAGTAACTAACATATTAATAGAAAGATAGCTAACATGGTCAAAACAAATAAGTAAGAACAGTTTAAGCTAATTAAGGCCAAAGAGGTGCGTTTTTATTACAGATTTGAACGTTGCAGAAGTTGGTGCCTGTCATATGAATTCGGGAAGATTCGGGATAGGTTTGATTCAGCAACTGTAAAAGATCTGCCCCAAAGAATATAGTATTGGTTTTGGGTACACAAAGTAATGCTTGATTGCTTGAGCGGAGGGTTCGGGTGTGTGGTATCGTATGAGCAAATCAGTCAGGTATGAAGGAGAAGAACTGTGTTGTGCTTTATATGTAATTAATAAGTCTTTTAAGAGTAATTAAACTTCTTGGTAGCTTCGTCATTTCCCTCGTTTTAAACATTCATTAATTTTATGGAATTTTTGTTGGATTATCTTCATGTTCCCAGCACTCTGCATTTCTATCTGACATAAAAATGCTTAGATTCTAGCTTTAAAGCCGGGCACATATTAAGATCTTTTTTCGTCTTTATCCATTTTGATATCATGAAGCCATATATTATGAGAGACAATGAAATATTATTTCAGCCCATGTACTTAAATGTATGCTATTCATTAAAGCCCTAACCACAAATTAGTTCATTTTCGAAGACAGACTCTTACAATAAAGTATTTTTATTTAAATCCTTATTGAACAGGTATTGTAACAGCTTCAAAAGTTAAAAAGTACCTGTCTAGAGACAGGTACTTTTCTTTTACGCTCTTTATATTTTGTTTTCTTTACTGATATCAAAAAATGTAATCAGATATCAACAATATATTCCCTCTCCGAGTCAATGTAACATTTTTTAAACTCTGATACATCTGGGGATATTCATATATTCAAATTTATAGTAGAAAGATTTGAATCATTAAAACGTAAGTCGGAGTAATGTAATTGAAAAAAAATGATGAATTGATCTTTTAACGGTATAATTGATTACTTTTGCATCAGCGCCTTTATGAAAAAGGGAAAGTTATTAATATACCGAGAGAGCTGCCATGCTTGAATGAATCTGAAAGATAGATATATCACGAAGATAAATAAATGCACTATATTCAAACAAGTCATGTGTAAGAATTGTTGACTGACATGCATGGCGTTCCTTCGTCTACACATGAATTGAGCTTAAGCCCCTAGACGTAAATATTGATAACTGAATTTGACATCATTATGCTGGTAAGTTCCTTTGGCATATCCATGGTTGAAAAAAGAAAAGAAAGCATGAACGGATTATGAAAAAGCACCTGATAAAAAAGATATGACATAATAAAAGCACGAATCACAGCATTCTTGCCAAACTTCGGTTT
Organism: Hemicentrotus pulcherrimus; assembly: GCA_003118195.1. NCBI lineage: Eukaryota > Metazoa > Echinodermata > Echinoidea > Camarodonta > Strongylocentrotidae > Hemicentrotus > Hemicentrotus pulcherrimus. The sequence continues at coordinate 94,218 of BEXV01000492.1, read as the reverse complement.
TTGACCCATTCCAGATAAGCTTGATAGTCGCGACCTAATAATTGACTATGTTGATTCCAGACCACAGAACTCTAAAATACGTATTTTAGAGTTCAGTGTTCCAGACCAGGATGAAGGCCTTCTCGTTATTTCGCTGCCTCATCCATCACATTTACTGTACCGTTGACCTTAAGGACAGCTAAATTTGGTCATCGTTCACTTAAAGATGAGCGCGGTTTTAAGCTGACCCCATCCTTCTTCTGCTTCACATCATACAACACGACTTATCACGCTACATACATGACGAGTTTTGCACTTTCATGCCTCATTTTATGGCTACATAATAATCGCTTCAAAGCATAGCTCAGAAAGCCCACGCGGGTAAAAATGCATCCATTACATGGGGAAATAAGCATTAGGGATGTAACATGCCGAATATGCCTGTGGTTTTGGTAAAAAGTTTGACATTTTCATCCATGTCTTTGTCTAAAATATTGATTCAAACTTAATGTCCACTTTTGCATTTTATTCCAATATCATCTAAATCGTGAAAATAATATCGCATTTGCGTAAAGTTCTTGAGCGTTAAGACTAGTCACACTCTCATTAGCCATGTTGATATCCAAGTGGTGGCTTTTGGGGCTTCAATTTCAGTCATACCCAATCTAAACAAAACGAAGGAACCCTTTCCTACTTGGTATTCCTGTCTACTGGGATGCTTCATCCAATATTACTCTCTCTATTTACAATCAAGCAGCTTATACAGATAGTCTTGAAGTGATAAAATCGTCTGTAGTCAGCCACAATCTCGACCATATCTTTTAAAATGAGCATGTGAGCCCCCGCAAAGCAAATAAGACGCCCAGATTTAATGACTGTGGTTCTGAATTATTAAAGATGAGCGTTGACCACGATTCATCATCGCTGTGATTGTGGAACAGTCGTTTACTTCTGATCTCATAAGGACACACTTCAAAGGTTCCCGGATGACATTCTAAAAGGCAGATGTAAGTACTGAGCTGCAGACAAGTCGGTCATGCCCGAAGGGGTTTCTCAAGTACTCAAAATGACCGGTTGAAAATACGAGTTGTCATCTTCCAACAAACATACCCAAAACCTTCAAAATACATCGAAGAAAACACCATGATGTGGAAGGGCGTTTAGAGGATCGTCCCCTGACCGCCTCCCCCGCTACACGATAGTTGATGTAAACGGTTGGATATTTCAGACATTGTTCTCCAAGTCCTTTCGAGTTATAAAATAATATGAAATGTCTATACTTAGACCCAGGAAGATGGAATAATAACATCACCTTTTAAGCGTGGCACAGTAGCAGATGGGGGCCAATGCCTTCCTGAAAATCCAATCTTTTGCATGCCTTAAGTACACAAAAATGTACCATTTGGACCCCATGAAATAATTTGGCACCTATAAATTCGTTTTGTTTTATTATATCATTCTTTCCTTTTTTGCTTGGTAGCTTGCTTACTTGTTTTCCGGGACTATGTCCCTCTTCTCATACAGAACACTGGATTCACCTGCGAATATCATTCTGATAATAGCAGTGACATGTGATACGATATCACTCAATGAAGGAATCTATGTTTTCCGAGAAAATAAATATCATGAGAATTCGAGAGAAAACTCAATTTATTTTCATAAAAATCATCTTTATACATGATTTATCAGGCGACTACCAAGCTAATTGGATGCTACTATTTCTCTAACGTGAACCCCACAGTTATTAATTATTTATTGAACGAAATCATATTTACATTTCAAACAACCAATATCAAAACAATATTTGAACACATCATTCATGTACATACTTCTACAAAAGCTTCATTTTTCATTTATGAACATGCTTATCTCGATAATAGGTCTTTATTTTAGTTGTTGTTTTACGAGTGCTATAATGCAGCTTGATATATAATTTCTCTCTTCTTTATAACCAATTTATATATATTTTTTGAGGGGGTGTAACCACTCTGCTACACGTTCATATTCTTCTGATTTGGTGGATTCGGCACTGTTGCTTCATACGGCTGTTTATAAGAAAATCAATGAACTCCTTTTCTGCAATCTTGGACCCTACCATCCCATGCTCCTATCAAGAAAATGAAAAACTAAATGGTCAAAACTCGCGGGTCAGGGTAACAATTTCATTTCTTTTTCTATTTGTTTATTTAGGATCCAAATATAACCTAGCTAAAAATCAATGAAAGCAAGAGAGGTCATCTAAATCCAATCTGATCTGTAAGTGAAAATAAAAACAGCAAAAACTATTCTCATTTTCAGACTTCATCCTCAGTTTGTTCATCAGGACGATGGTTAACCAGAGCGCAACCTACGGCTGGAGAAACCAATCAATTAATAACGCTTAATCTCTCCAAAGATGGAAAGAAATTTAACCCGAGATCCATTAACAAAGAAAAGAGCCTATATACGCCACTGCAGCTTCGAAATTGGCACTCCTAAACGTTAATCAAAAAGTGTATCAAAAACGAAAAATATGTAAAAGAAGATAAATTAGAGTCTCCACCTCTCTCTTTATCTTTCTTTCTTAGGTAAAAATATCATTCGTGACGTAGATCCATGGGAATTTTAGAACAGTCACAGAAAATATTGTATAATAATTAATTCCAAATTGTTGCGGAAGAATCGGATGAATGTCAGTAATTTTCAGAGATCAAAAGTACATTACGATGATGATTCTTTGTGGTTTATGTTGACAATAGATAATCGTAACTTTGATTTCTCCTGTCTTCTCGTAATACGTATGACGTCAGAGTGCGAGACAGCAAAATGGAAATATTGAATGAGGGGATTTATACTGACCGAAAAAACTGCACCATGGAATGGGGTCATGGCATTTTTGTTGGTTGTACTATATCAGCGGAACCTTTTAAGCAACCGTGACTTGCGGTATAAGAGAAGTCAAGAGAGTTCGGGGATCGATTGAAGCGTTACGATGACTCCATCTAAGTTTACGTTGGTCCATGTACTTAATTGATGTTTCATCAATGAATAGCCGATGTTGTGCTTTTACCCTGAACTATTTCCATCTTGCCACTGATTTCGGGTCACGCCAAATAAATAATTAGCTTCTTGAGAGGTGTATGTGTACCTTCAGGACTTACCGAATTGATTATAAAGATTAAACGAAACACCCGTCGTTTCAAATTTACTGTTGCCCATAAAGTTGGCTAATGTATCTGCATACTAAATTCAAACGATCATTTTAAACAGGATGAAATCCAGCAATCCAACTTCAATTTTCTCAGAATTAATTTCAGAACGCGAACAAACTAAATAATAATAATTATAATAAACGAGAGCCCGAAGGTTACTTGATGCTTTCTTTAGAAATCCAGAATGTAAGATCGTTTTGATTTGAAGAGAATAATCATTATGCAGTTGTGTTACTTAAATCTAAAAAATGTTTTCAATACTCGACAAAATAATAACTCGGAACTCTTTATTTCTTCTTATTGCCATACGTACATTAATTAAACTTATAGCTGCGTTAGATCTCAGTGTATATATTGCCGAAACCTTAATTACTTCCTTGAATTTCTAGGCTTCTTAAAAAGAAATGGGGTTTACTAACTATTATATTTAAAGCCAACTGGGATGCTCAATCATTATTAACTGCATCAACTAAAGTTGAACTGTGCAGATGTAGATTAACATTCTTATTATAACAAACATTTTTAATGCAACGCATATTTTTTAATTGAGGTTATTGGAAATATAAAAAAAAACTTTGGGCATCCTATCTGGCACTTCATATACAAGTCGTTCGTAAAGTCATGGGTAACTTTACGAACAGCTTTATGAAACACCCCCTGGCCTATGTGCATGGGCGGACTTGATAAACTTGGGTTCGGGGCCGGATCATCAATTATTGGCCCTCACACCACAATACGAGTATTGAGCGGCCCGTGCATGGGGATAAACTCTTCATACTCCCATAGGCATAGCCAGTCCGCCCCTACCCATGGGAATTCTTCCAATACTGTGATCACCTGAAGTATAGAAGACAAATAATGTCTCAATAATTACATGCACATCTCTTTATGTGGGTATACGTTATCATCCACAAATCTGAAATAAGGTAAATGATTTTTCTTTGTGTAATTCTTTTAATAAAAATGTGATTATATAGTGGCTTGTGATAAGAATCAGGTCTGAATAGTATCATTATTAGGTATGGGATAGAAAATGTTTGAAAAAAATACCTAACAAAGAGCCATGCCTTTGGTCTATAAGATATCAAAGTATGGTTAATTCACGACACGTTATGTAATCAACGTGACATAATTTGTTATCATGTATTCATGTTCATTAAAGGTATTTGTTCATCATTAAACCTTTTTTGTGAGTTGATGGAAAGAAATACTTGAATACTTAGCAACGTAATTAGCGGCACATTCATCGAGGGGTGAAGCCGACCGTAGTAATCCCCCCTCCCCATTTGAAGGCCCAGGAAAAATGAAATACAAATTATCACGGGTCCAGGTCAATTAGGGCTGCCAAAATATATTGTGCGTCATTCTTTTTAGTGAGGTTTCTGCACCCGTAATGTCTGGGTACGCCATCAATTATATCATATTGTGTCATTGTGGCTTATCCTATCACCTCCTATTCACAATATTGCCATGATTGTCATGGTTCTGTTATTATTAGATATCTCATGTCATTTTGAATAAAGCGTATGCAAGAAATCAAAACATTAATGGAGTGACGATCTTTGAAAACACGATTCCAGTTCTGATGTCTTTTGTGTGAATAGTGACGAGTTATACTTAACGCTTGGGTGTATTTCTTCTGACTTATTTCTGTTCAGAATATGATAGGATAGATCCAAACACCCATAAATATTTTGCCATCATCCGTTAGACATTTTTGTAGATAATTGCTGAGGTGATGTAGAATAACTGTTTTTAACCAATTACCTTATTGGTATCTCTGACAGGAGAATGATGATAATATCATCGAAACGTATGAAAACTAACAGATAGGTACTGCTATGACAGGGCTTAAACAAAATATCCTGATAGAAATGGAAAGTACTTTGGCCACATTAAAAGACATCAGATCCTCTTGAAATATGTATTGGAAGGAAAGTTGAAGGTACCAGACCAAGAGGGAAACCAAGAACTATCTGGGAGGGGGCATTAAGACATCGAGTGGAATTACACTGTAAGAGTGAACTATATAATTATGTATAGGGTGGCAGAAAATTCAGACACAGAGATGTGTGGAGAAATGTTGCAATCAATCCCCGAGCTTGGAGAAGATACCTTGATAGATATCTGACCAAGTTTTTGTGCCTTTGAAAGTTTGTAGTGAAATATGTGAACCATTTTAATCAATATCACCTTCTTTCTTCAAGAATCCCCAACTACTAATAACTATGACGAGCTGCCGTTTGCCAGCAAAATGGATATAATTTTTAACTACTTCTCTTGTAGGTAATTTCTTGAGATCAATATAACTGCATCGTGGTTTATGTAGAGAAAAATGATTAACGTTGTTATTGCATGGTGGTACTCATTATTAGCATATTATGTGGAGAGAAAATAGATCTCATAATTCACTCATTTGATAAAGTGGACCAAGGCTACATTGGCATTCTCTTGGTATTAAAATTAATCCAATTTGAAAACAGGCCTGCGACTCACAACAACACATCACGATTGGATCAACGAAATTTTATATCGAATATGTCGTACTGTGACTTAACCGAGTTTATTCTTTAATACATGGATAATTGATTTGTTTTTCAATCTCGATATCAATAGAAGCAGCTATACATGCAGGAGCTGATTTTTAAAACGATCTATAACTTATATTTTAAATTCTTTAACAATTTTTGGAGTGAACACATAAGTATCTATCAAGACCTTGACTACAAAAAAAACAAAAAACATTTCACTATGATCTAATGACGAACGAATTCCACTCAATCTGGTATATTGTATTGAATCATTAAGTAGAAAAGGTGTATCTTTTCTACTTGCGCACAAGTATACCTCTCCTTTTCTTATATGACACGCTAACATGATTTTATAATGTAGATGCATGTTACGAAAACACGAAGCATGCTTTGAATCGGTTCACAAAACAACCCTTATTCTCTTATTGATTTAATTCAATTCCTTATCACCTTCCTCTTCCATCATTTTATGCAACACACATTTATATGTATCTATTGAGTTTGCCTATTCCTCCTCTCCTCCTCTTCCTCCTCTGCACCCCCTCTTCCTCCTCCTCCTCTTCTTCTTCTTTTCTTTTCTCTCCTCCTCCTCCTCCTCCTCCTCTTCTTCTTCTTTCTTCTTTTCGTTTTCTCTTTTTTCTTCATCTTTTTCTTCTTCTTCATATTCCTTGTTCTTCATCGTCTCCTTCTTGTGGTTGGTGTTGTTTTTCTTCTTCCTCCTACTTATTTTCTCCTCCTTCTTTCTATTTCCCCTTCTTCTTTT
>BEXV01000492.1:62748-83881 GCA_003118195.1 Hemicentrotus pulcherrimus | reverse complement strand
GGGGGGGGGGGGGGGGGGGGTTATGCATCACTACATAATAATCTGACAAAATTGCCAATTTGAGATTTGCATAGCTGTAGTGATCTCATATTTCAAACATTCATAACTTTCTTATCGTTGGTCCAATTTATTTCAAACTTTTGCTACTCTGAATCTCTGATTTTTCTGCTTTCATCCAAATGAACTTATTACAATGGTTGGAGTGCCCTCTAACGTCCCTATTTTCACCAAGTGATGGTAGTGAATGAAATTTGCATTCAATTTGCATGCGGATTTTCCTCACTACCGTCACTTCGTGAAAACAGGAACGATAAGAGTATTACATTACATGAGAACAAGTTCATCTTGTATCTGCATTTTTATTACCATTAAATCCTATATATTCCTATGAAAACATAAACCACTGACTGGAAGCAGTGTGCATCAAATACAAACCTTTTTTGGATTCCACCAATTCCATGATTATGGCATGTGGTTACATAATTTGCATATCTCATGACTAGTTTGCATAAATATGGTACAAATATTTGGCATGAAGATGTTGCAGATTTCATAGAAATATGTATATTTAAAAGAAAATCTGAAATATTTTCTTGTGGCTTATTCATATCCATACAAACCACTGAAATATAGCACACTTGTATGTTTTTATCTCGTACAGAGCATTAGATTGATCTTTACACAACAAACAATATCCTGTAGATTTAAAGGGATTGCAGTCCCAGACCGGTGATAAGACACATGGTGAAAGATATAAATTTGCTATAAACTGCAGTGACATTTTCTCAGTGACAACAGAACTCCATTCTTTAAAACCCTGTATCATGAAACTGGAAGGCTTTTATTTGTTTTCTACAAATTAGAATCTTGGTTATACTCCTATATCACAAGCTACGAAATACTGATTTCAAAAGTGCTATCCCATCATCAAAAAATTATTTTCTGATTAAGGTAGCACATACATTATAAAGAGGAAGTTTTTATTTCCTAAAATATTTGTTTGGATAGAGAAACCTGTTCCTTATATTTTGTAATACATGTATCTCACGTTAGAGATGTATGTATTCTTCTGAAGTGACCAAACAGCAAGATGATAATCTCTGCTACATCAATCATAATGCTTCATATTTTATTCCTAGACTACAAGCTCACTATAGTCCTTATTTCTTCAACATGGACCTTGCCTTATGCTAACAGACAACTTGGAGGAAGCTAGCTACTGAGCAAGGATTTTATCTTAGCTAACAGATGATAGCTGGAGGTTATCTTCTAAACATAGACCATGTGTTCAGGTCCCAGGTATCTTGTGGAAGGATGCTGTCTTATGCTAGCAGATTGCTTGAAGAGGGCTAGCAATAGGTAGTTATCTTCTCAACAAAGACCTTGTCTCAGGCTAACACAGTAAGAGATTGTCCTCTAAACAAGAAACCTGTTGTCTAAGGCTACCAGATGACTTGTAGGAATGATCCCCTCCATCGTTAGTCTAAGAACTGATGACTTGCAGAAGATTGTCCTTGGTACAAGGTCCATGTCACAGGCTACAAAACACCTTGTAGGAAGCTATCTCTTGTAAAAGAACCATGTCTTGGGCTAACAGATGACTTGTAGAAGGTTATCCTCTGTACGAGGTCAGTGTCATAGGCTACCAGAAGACTTGAAGGAAGCTATCTCTTGTAAAAGAACCATGTCTTGCGCTAACAGATGACCTGTAGAAGGTCATCTTCTTTACAAGGTCCATTTCCAAGGCTAACAGATGACAGCTGCAGGTTTTAGTCCTAAGACAATGTCTTTGAGCTATCAGATGCCCTGTAGAAAGCTCTATTCCGAAAAAGAACTATGTCTTGGATTAACTGATGACTTCTAGAAGATTGCCCTCTGTGCAAGGTTTGTTTTCAAATCTACCAGCTATGTATAGCTGAAGGTTTTTGTTCATAGACAATGTCTCAGGCTACCAGATGACTCGTAGGAGGCAACCTTCTCATGACGCTTTCTGCCCTTGTCGGAACGTACCTACCAAAAAAAAATGCAGAAAATGTGCTATAAGTGATAAGAACTTCCATATGAATATGTCATTACGCATAAATAGAGTGTTCCCTTGTTGAATACCAAAAGACTACAAAACAAGAGTATGATTAAAATGTACCACCCAATGGGTCCTGCAACCACAGTACTTCCAAACTGGTTTACTTGAATTATAAGTCAATGACTACGAATACTTGTATATATTATTGGGGAGTCATTTACACAAATATTACAGGACTAAGAGGGAGTTAGCAGGTTAGCTTGGCAGGTGTAATGTATAAGATCTGGGAACCCGTTGCACAAAGCCTTTTTTCAATGACAAATGACAAAAATCAGTGACACATCTGCTGATAACCAATCAGAAGCAAGGATTTCAGTAGCTTATAACAAAATCTGTCATTTGTCACTGATTACAAGTTTTGTGAAATGCCCCCCTGATAATGTCATGAAATTTTGGAGCTCACCTTCCACTCGTATGTGGCCTGGGAGGAAGTATGACATTACTGAAGGAATGCCCTTTACTGCTGGCAAGTGATGAGACTGATGCTGACTGTACGATACCAGTCGTATGATCCTCTAGTCCTGGCAAGGCCACACCTTCTTTCCTGGACTGTCGGTAAGGGCCTCCTATCTCTCCTCCCCAAGCGGACCTTGGACCGTGCTTACCCCTGCTCGCACTGCAGGGAGTAATCAAAGATATATCATCAAGGTTTTTTTTAAAGCAAGAATAACTAAAATTGTCATCATTGCAGAATGAATCCTGAAATACTATGGAGATGTATGTCAGCTCTCAAGTTAATTTTTTGGAGCAAATGCTTTATTATATCACATATTTTAGATTAAAACAGTTTATCATTGTAATTGCTTAATTTAAACCCAGAGACTGCACATAACAGCTTCAAATTGCAAATAACCTTTGACTAAAAAAAGTTCAATCCAAATTCCCCAATCAATTGTAAACTAGTTCACAATCCAACAGATGCGGGATTTATAATCCATTCAGATCAATCACAAGTCATTACACAAGATGAGTAAACATTAAATCAGTACAGACATACAATAAACAAGTCAACGCAAAGCATAGCGTCTCCTCGCCGGGTACAAATGGCCTATATTTAGCAATTTTTGCATATTCAAGGCTGTGTTTTAATACCATGTACCTTCATATAAAACTTCTAAAACATAACTTAAGTTATCAAATGTAAACCACATTTTCGGATATATCATTAGCTATTTTTGCATATTTAATGAGCTATGACCTTTGACGTACATACTCCGAAATTGAACTTAAGCTGTATGAAATGAAATTTTTGAATAATCACCTTTTTTCCCCTTCATATTTAATGAGCTTTTACCTTTGACCTTTGACGTACATACTACAAAATCGATCTTGGAATGTGTTTTGATACCATGTACCTCCATATCGAATTTCATTAAAATCCATCAAACATTACTAAAGTTTTTGAATGAAAATGACATAAGTTACGGATGGACGGACGGACAGACAAACAGACGGCAGCATTAATTCGTCGGCGAGGAGATAAAAGTGGGATTATACAAACATTTCCTTATAGATATAAATCTACAGGACACGAATACAGAGAACAGGTCCTTTGTTCATTTACAGTTAGCTAAGTTTTTAAAATTAATTGTTAGAAGTGAGGTAGAGACTTACCTGAATCGGAAATCTCTGGGTAGGAAATGGCCCATGTTGTGTTCTTTGAGTGTTCTTGAGAGTTGCTTTTGAAAATCTTTCCTTGCATTGCCATAACCATTGAAGATATGATCACAGAAGAGCAGCTTGCCTCCCCCATAGATCTACAAATAAAAAAGAAAATGTTCTTCTTTATTAATTACAGTCAAACCTGCTTTTAGTGACCCCTGTATAGAAAAAACACTTGCCTACAAAGATCATACTCTTTGTTTCTCTTGAAAATAGTTTTTCATTGAAACATGTACTAAAGGAACCTGCACGTAAAGACCACCTGCCTATAAAGACCACTTTTCCTGTCTCCCTTGGGTGGTTTTTATAGACAGGTTTCACTGTATTGCATAGGCAACGTTACATATCCCATATATCCCATGTATGAAACTAACTTATGATTATTGCATTCCTATTATTTTTTGTTGACATGTCAGCAACAAACTCACAATTCCAAATAGCTGTTTAATTTCCTTGAGGATGTGTATATATAAATATATATATAAGAAAGACTCACCATAAACATGCCCGGTACTGCATTGTGTCTTCTGTACAGCTCGGGTTGTTTGTTGGTCGTTCCCTGAACAGCCGCTACGGTGTCATAGATCAACAGCCTGTACCTGTCCCCTCGACACTAGACAGACACAAAACACAATATCAATCAATTACTGAAGGACAGGTGAGGTCTTCGCTAATAAGAAACGGCATCGATACAAGCACAAAATCACATGCCATATATCTTCTATCCAGACACCGAGAAGCACAATCTGCAATTAACATTGTATCTTCAATGCAGGGTAAGGTTTGAGGCTGCTAAATCATGCCTACTTCTCATTTCAGTGTTTCAATGATTTTAGGAAAATAAAACGAAGTACAGTGTGAATGCTTCTAGTAAACAACCGCAAGTAACAATCTGTGAGTTTGATGAGTAGATCATGATGTACCGGTAATAATCATGTATTGCACTGCTGTACTTTAATAATGGAATCTCCAAGTTGGCAGACCATCACATGAATAAATAAATAAATCCTCTACTACAGTATTCAATAAAATGTAGTAGGACAGTGTCTAAGTTGTAAACAGGATGATTTAAACAATGGCATCAATATATCATTTAGTTTAGTAAAGAGAGAAAGAGAGAGGGAGAGAGAGAGAGAGAGGGGGGGGCGGGAGGAAGAGAGAGTGGGTAAGAAAAAGTATTACCTGATAACAAGGTTTTGTCCTGTTTCTGTTCATGGTTTCGTATAGCCTCACCAGCATATCGCCACAAGGCATAGCTTCGGGGAACATGGATGAAACCACACACAATACCATCAGCTGTTCACGAGGTACCTGGGTGGTTAAGAACTTATCCAGCTCTAGATCTGTGATGACAGGGATACGATGACGACTGCACTTGCATGTTCCTGTGGTGTCTCCTAGCATCTCGGCTCGTAAGACACTGAAAACGATTGGTAGGGGTCAAGGAACGCAACACGATCCATCGATCAATTTAACAAAATCAGTATTTTGGTACATGAATAGAAAGTTCAGATATAGTATACTTCAAGAAGAGTTGAGAGAACAACAAATATTTTTTGCCACAAAGAACTGCATCCATTATGAAAATTAAACACTGTCAACCACATTTGATTCAGGAAAGGATAAAAAGATGTTTTTTTTTTAAATTGATAGCATGTACCACAGGCAAAGATAAACAATGGTCAAAATGAGTAAGTTGTACAAGGATACACTGGGCAGCCTATCGATGGAGCTGATCTTCTTGCTTTGTCTCCACTCGCTTCAGTCTCTACGATTGAAGTCTTTCCCGACATCATTCTCTGTGGACTGCTCATTCTCGTGGTTCTGAGAGAAAAGAAAAAAGTTTAGATCATGATACACATAGCTAAACCTAAAAGATTGAAAAATGTTAATCAAATGTGTTCTGATGCTGCACAACCAAACCTATATTTATAAGTTTTAAGATATGCGATAAAGAGTAATCTGATGCATGATCACCCTGTACAATCTGAAACAAGTGATGCGGATAATTCCCCCACATTCTCTTGTACTGTCTCAGGGGAAGTTATCCAAACAGAGGGATCACAAGAAAATTTATCTCAACAAATTGTGATAATAAGAATTCTGAAGGAGTGGTAAGAGTCATTGAAATTCTCAATTCAAGTATTTTTTTCTAAGAAATAAGCTGAGGTATCATTTACTGTAAAAAAACCTGATGTTCTACAAAAATGGACAAAACTTGTACAGTAACTTTAATACAAACCTGCTGATTGTGGACCCTCCTCTAGAGTACCTCGAGTGGTAACCTTGATCGACTCCATCTACTTCTATCCTTACTCTAGACTGTCTCCCTTGCGACTCATCCTTTCTGGGCTGTTCCGAAGGCATTGACATGGTGCTGTAAGGTCTGGAGACGTGCAGGCGACCAACGGCAGGAGCAGAGGGGGCCCTCATGGGTAGCTTGGGACGGGGCAAGAAGTCAATTGCTGCTGCTGACTGTGGACGGTCAGGTACGGATTCTAGCATGGGCTTGGCCGACTTGATGAGACGGGTTCGGTGTCTGGTAGCCATGACTGCACTTCCCACCCGTGCAAGCTGAGGATTGGTGACGTTGAGTATCATACGATAATGATCCATCCATTCATCTAGCAGGTATCTGATATAGGGAGAAAAGAGGTTTTAAATGAAATAAAGTGAAAAAAGTTACATTCTGGTCTACGGGTAAATCAAGTGAAAAAGACGTCAAGTTATAGCTCAGTCAGTAGAGCAGTTGTCTCATAATCCGGTCACCCGGGTTCGAAACCAAGCCGATGGGCTAGTGCCCTTTGGTAAGGTATCAATCCTCACTACCAGGTCCTTCGGAGAGGACCTAAAGCCGTCAGTCGTCTGGTTGCTTACTTACAAGCATTTATGCTTTCTTAGCAGTCAGGTAAAATAACCATCACCTCACCTCATACCCCAAAAAAGCACACATAAATATGATAAATAAGCTGATGTCATCATTCCTTGAAACATTTTATTTAGCACCAAAGTTTTAATGTAAAGTTAATGACTAAGATTTCAAGGGGAAATATCCCTATCACAGGATAAAGGGGCAAAAGCCCTGTCACACAAGCTTTTTCATAATTATAACGGCATTCCCTTACTTGTTTATTTTAACCATCTTAAACCTTCTTTTTTCAGAAATCTTATACCCAAAATATATATATTCTTCTACTAAAGAAGAATGTTTTTCATGGAAATCAAAGATTTATGATGAGACTCTTACCTTGCTCTTGTTTTTAGTGTATCTAACTCCTTCTCCGCTTGGATCCCATGCTCTCCTATGTTAGGAAGCTCTAACGTCTTCATGATTTCCTCCATGGGGTTGATGACTATCTTGGGTTTAGGGACTCGTTTTAACACATTCACATCCTTAGGTTTCTTACGCTTTGGTGGGGGTGGAGGAGGGGCGTGGCTCTCACTGGCTGATACAGATGTGTACGTGTCTTCAGGCAACATCAGATATCCCTGTGATTAATGAAAAACAAATGTAAACTTAAAGGGCAACCCAACCCTTGTAATTAGTTGATTTGAATGAATGCAGAAAAATAACAGAATGGCAAGAGTATGAAATGAATCGGACCAATGGTAAGGAAAATTATGAATGTTTGAAAAAAGAGATCACCAAGTCTATGCAAATCTTGTATTGGTAGTTTGGTCAGTGGATTGTGATGTAGGACGTGGATAAGTCTCCCATTTACCGTGTACAAAAATATCATTATTTTCTGTTTTTCTTGTAAGTTCCTTTTCCTTTAGGGCACTACTCATAACATATTATTGTAGGTCCTCTTTGGACTAAATTTAAATTTTAGTCATTTTATATGTTTTAACAGATGGGGAAGCAGTCCGGCACTACATCACATTGACATTTCTGCTTCAGCCAATTTGAAGTGCCCATATGTATAGTGATTACAACTTTCAAAAAGTCATAACTTTCTCATATTTAGTCAGATTTAATTGAAACTTTCATCGGTTCGCTTCTCTTATTTTTCTGCTTTCTTTTAGAGTAGTTGTCTATTTGGGCTGGATTTCCCTTTAAATCCGATAGACACTCTCTAATGACTGTCATTGAACTACCTTCAATGGACCTTTTCTTCTCAGATTGCACATACATGTACATAATTCACATGTAGCACACAAGCTTCCATCCTGGTACCTCTAGCTACACATCTTACATCTGGAGTCCATTGAGAGAGCTTCACAACCAAACATCAATGTGCAGACTTCCCTCTGTTTAAAAGCTAGCTATGAGGTAACACTGTAGAATGGCCTAAATCCAAACTTCAATCAGTAAATGTAGCCAAATGTATGCATACATCTTTGTGAAGTGCCTCACTACACATTATTTCATTTAGCTGTTACAAATAAGTGTATCTCAATAGTCAGGATTCAAATTGCATGAATCAGTTGTTGCTAGGTAGGACAAGCATTGTGGCTTGCCCTACCTAACACCATGTAATATTTGCAATCTGCATTCTCACTATTGAAATACAATTGTTTATAACATGTGAATGAATAATTTGTATTAATAACTAAGTATAAAGTTTGTTACATTACGAAAATAGCCTATTGGCAGTTAATGGAGTACCGTAGTTTCCACAAGCTTAGGTTGAAGGTAACCTATAGACAGGGCTGAGAATCGACATATGAGACTTGTTGTATGGCCACTGGTGTCATCCCCTGGTCCACAATGCAATGGATCACATGAAGATTATAAAGTTCCCTGATGATAAATCCTATTTTGTGAGGTGATATTACCCTAAGAGAATGCAACTTCCTTTGTCAGAAGGACAAAAGTTCTTAAGTACACCATAAACTCCAACTAAAGCTTAATCTCCCAATTGTATGCACAAGAGAACAATTGATGCCTCTTTAAATATCTCTGCATGATGAGAGACTGGAGGATATAACTGTCAATTAAAGTGACCAAGCCTTTCACCCGTTTTTTGATAACAGCTAGGGAACTCATTAACCATGTTATCACTGCTGGAAGTGTGCTGATTTGAGACTACGTCAATGGTCAAACTTACATCTTGTTCTGGTTGTATAATACAAAACCATTTTGCTTAGCCAGAAAGAGGTGTCAATATTCAAATTCATAACAAATTGGAAAATATTTTGATCATTGCTTTCTCTTACATAATTTCCCTACTTAAAAAAGTTGTCCTCGTCCATATTGGACCCCTATCCTCTTGACATGTATCGATCAGACTCATCGTTTGTACCCTTGTTCATAAAATCAATAGATTACGACTGAGTTGGAGAATATGGTGTTCTTAAGAACGAACTATTGTCCAGCTTCATTCAACTTTTCTTAGTACCGAATCAAAGATGCTGAACCTACCATCTCTTCCTGTGTCTGAGGCTCTGTGGCCATGATGGTCTGACCGACATGGATCTTGGACGTCTCCTTGTGACAGGTGAAGGTTAGCGAGACCCCTGCCCTGTTCACACAGCGGAAGGTGATGTAGTCGTTGACCTTGTACGACACCGGATTGTGAAGCCTGAGGTGAGGCAAAGGCCATTCCCATTTGGTGGTGAGTGCTCCGTCCTCGTCCGCTATCATGCCTCCCTTCTCGGTGCACCATAACCTGAAAGACAAATAAAAAAAACCTTCAAGATATCACCTGTTTCAAATAGTTTGTGCAGTAAAAGGACATGATCAAAACATAATTTAAAGGGAAAGTCCACCCTGAACTTAAGTTGTTTTTAATAAAAGCAGAACAGTGAGAGAAACATATCAGTGAAGGTTCGACGAAAATCTGACAAAGGATACAAAAGTTATGAATTTTAAAAGTTTTAATTTTGTGACGTCACATGAGAGCTGCTCTCCTATACGTATTGTACTGTAAATTCCATAAATTGCCATTTTCTCAGAAAAATAATAATTATTTTACCTGTGCATTTGATATATTATCAGACACATGCTTTTATACACGCCTCTATGAAATAGATCCATTCCTTCATCAAAAACCATGAAAAGGGGGCAATTTATGGAAATTACAGTACACAACATATGAAAGAGCAGCTCGCAAGTGATGTCACAAAATTAAAACTTTAAAAATTCATAACTTTTGTATCCTTTGTCGGATTTTCGTCAAACCTTCACTGATATGTTTCTCTCTCTGTTCTGCTTTTATTAAAAACAACTTAAGTTCAGGGTTGACTTTCCCTTTAAGATTGTATTTTCTCATGCATATTGCCAAAAATTTGCCTGACACTGTGAAAAAGAAAATGGACAGAAAAAGGGACTGCCAGCTTTAATTTCATTTAAATCTTCCTTGGCTGGACTTCAAAAATTGTAGAACATGACATGCATTCAAAGCACATTAATTGTCTACTTCATCAATAGTGACACAATCAGAAATCTACATCAAGTGTCCCTCTAAGTACCTTGGTCTTGAGCCACTCATTTCAGCATTTCATATCCTGTTGCTCCACATTCTGTGATTAAATTCATCTACTAATCTACTAGTGTCAAGTATTAGAGAAGAGCTAAATAGTAAGCCTCTCTATTAAAGAGGGTGATTATCTCTCTATATTGTTACCTGATGGTTCCTTTCTCATCACAGACACACCCTCGCCCCGTGGGTGTGAATGCAGCAAGGTAAGAGCTCTCTTCATCATCTTCATACACGTGTGTGTAATGTCCCTGTCTGTGTTCCCCTGCTGGGCTGGTCAGGATTGCAACACGTCCTGATGGATAGCTGGTAAAGGGAAGGTTAAGGTGTCTTAACAGGTTTGACAACAGTCCCCCTTTTAAAGGCATTGTTTTACAATGCTAAATCTGAGATGCATGGCCCTACATGTTATGTCTGTGATATGGTGTAATTTAAGCCCTAACAAAATTGTGCTTCAAAATGATCATGAATTGCCACAAAAAAGTAATAATATTTGAGTAACCATTATTCCAATACTCATTTTACCCAATAGACTAAAGTGTTATAAAAACCTTAAGGAAAACTCAAAATTTGATTTTGATTTCCAATCATAAATGTCTTGATAATCATACAGGCGATCAGCTTGTAAAAGTCAAAGGATTCCTGACCGACCTAAAGGTTTATAATTATGATTGCAGCACAAGTTAAATCTAGGACTTTGTTTCAGAATCTGAGGCAATGTTACTGAGTCACTTTAAGATCTTGGGCTAGGACTGGTCGATGGAAAATGCATGATATACCAAATCAAAATACAGTGAAACCTGTATATAAAGACCACTCAAGGGAAACATGAAAAGTGGTCTTTATGTACAGGTTTCTTTAATACAGATTTCAATGCGGAGAAACAAATTTCAAGGGAAACAAAAAATGTAATCATTCAATACATGTCAGGTGGTCACAAAAACAGGTTTGACTGTTCATACAAGTATCTAATTAAACTAATGCATTTCTTCCAACGTTTAAGATGGAACAAAATTGAATTGATGACTTAATATATATTAGGGAAATATATTTGTATAATTCTTGTATCATCAATTTACGAAACGAAAGCAAATATAGGTTTGTATGGCGTATGGAATGTTGACAAGAGGAATTGTTTTGTAAAGGATACTACAATGTGACTGATCCGTCTGGTAGACCCGTCATGAACTTGGGTCTGATTTCTTCAGGAGCTGGCTGGGGAAGCTTTGGGGGAGGTGGTAACCTCTGCATGCTGGTTGATGAGAGTCTTGGAGCCACTGCAACGGTTGTGGGCTTCTTTCTGGTGCTCATGTACTTTGCCAATGCCTCTCGCTTGCTATCGCCGTAATAACGCTTAGACAGCGGATGTGTGTGGCCCTTCTCTTTGGCTTCAAATGTAGCAACTTTCCTGTGGTTGACATGATCCAGTGGAAATTCATTAATGTGATGAATGTGATGGGATGTTAACGCAATCAAGAAATGTGATTTAGCAGTCACCGATAGAGAGCATAACAATCATGGAAAATAACACTGATTGCATATGTACATAGCAGACAACACAAATATGCCTGGAAGAAACAAGACATTGTCTATTCCTGGAATGTCTTTGCCAAATTGGTCACTTTTAAATGGGTCAGATGAATCTCCAACCTGCTCTTCTATGGCAAATATTTCTGGATGGTTCTAAGCATTCACAACTTCCTCACCATGTGTCTTTCAAATATTTAAATGTTAAAAGGCAATCAAACCCTCGTAATAAGTTCATTTGTATGAAAGCATAACAATCAGATAAACAGAACTGCAAAAGTTTAAAATAAATTGGATCACTAATGACAAAAATTATGAATGTTTCAAATATGAGTTCACTATGTCAATCTCAGATTGGCAGATTGGTCAGTGGATTATGACATAGTCCCAGATAACTCTCCTGTTTACCGTGGACAAAAATATATTTAACTTCTGTTTTTTTTTCCCTTGCGGCACTACTCAAAATATATAATTTGGATCTTTTACAAAAAGTAGACCCTCCTGAGTCATTTTGAAAAGTTGAAATTGTAGTTTTTCTGTATGTGTTTGAACAAATGGGGAAAGTTGTCCGCCAGTACATAACATAGACATTATCACGATTCAGTCAATTTGAAGAGCCGCAACCTCTAGTGATTACACCTTTCTCATTTTTTGTCTGATTTAACCAGTCTACTTTTCTGATTTTTTTCTGCTTTCCTCTTAAGTAGTTTGCTATCAAGGTTGAATTTTCCGTTTAAGATGACAGAATTGTGATTACCATGAGTCTGAATTCTACATATCTACCAAATACTTACGCTTCTTGCGACGACTGATTGAGTCTCATGATGATAGTTTCCAAGATGCTTCTCCTGACGGCATCATCTTGATCCTCAGGCTGGATTAACCAACCGGTCTCCTCTTTCGCCTTGGTGATGGAGAAACTTATCACCTGAAGAAAACTTGGCTGATTCACACCGCCACCTAGCAAAACATGAACCAAGAGGAGTTTTAAACATCTGTAGTTAAGGAAGGAAAGGTGGGTGTAACTAACCAGTAATAAATTGCAACTTTTTACTTCCATAAATTAAGTATATTCTCATCAGTTATCATTTACTTGTAAACAAATGAAAACAAAAGATTTAAGTGTACCAGAATCCTTAAAAACATTTTGTGTACATCTAGAATGTATATGTAAAATTAATCTAAAATAGAAAAACACCCTAAAACTTAACTTGTCATTCTATGGGTGAATGCTTAAGGAGTATGAAGAAAATAAGGGGAAAAAAAAATGCATTCATGCACAAAACCCAACTTGGTCTTGGTTCTCATAAGGCCACATTCTTTGTCCATTTCACTACTAGTCACTTTATCATTTATTGAGAGTGCATTTAAACTTGCAATAAATCTGTACCGGTATATAATGAATGAATATTTCTTGCCCATATTTTGAATACTGTAGAGTAAATTGACTTGGGACCTCCGACATACAGAACTACACATTTTATATCACTAATAATTCAGTAATAGTAAAAAATAAATTGGAAACCATAAAAAGAAAGCAATAACAAAAAATATTGAAAAACAACAACAATACATTGCATGGCAGTTAAGGACATCAACAATGTTCCTGTTCACCGACTCTTGACCATAACAAAGAGTTGTGAATGTAAAGATATCCAGGAAGCACAAAAGGCCCAACTTGAAGAAAAAACAAACAAATTCAACAAACGGGTAGATAATTCCAGCCATTTGGGAATTCTGTAAATTCTTTGAAGTGGATTTTCTTTATAACACACCAATACTGGTAATTTTCCAATGCACTCTAGGATAGACTCATGCATCATTCAAACAATTTCATTTCACTTTGATACTTTGCAAAAGTTTGAAATCGGGCCATATTCTGAAAACCATGAGAAATATCTATATAAGGGAGAGTGATCTAATAATTGTCATAACAAATTGAGATTCACACAATAGATATATACCGTATCATCAGTGCTTGTGCAGATACTCAGCCTCCTTTAACTACATGAATAGATGTACGCAGTCAGCTTTGTGAAGACATTAATGACTTGTCCTTGTTTCGGTTTTTTATTATAATTAACATCCATTTGCTACCGTAAAAGAAAACAGTTTCAGTATACAGTACCTCTCAAGATTCCAAAGTTTCAAGCAAAAAGTTTGTTCAGTGTGTTAGAAAAATAAATCAAGTACATTTTCATCAGAACATAACATATGTGCTTCTCTTCTTCCGACCACTACCACATGTCTTTAGAAATGAGAAGTTGAACGCGTGCTTTATCTGTTAACAGACATGCACATCCCAGTACCAGTGGCTCTATACATTGCAACTAATCATTTAACCATCAGTTAAATGCCAAACCAATCCATACCAATGAACCAATTTTTAAAATTGTGAAATATCCTCATACCGAAAAGTGCAATTATCTAGTAAAAAACAACTGAACAACAAGTCTGCATATTAACCAAACTTTAAGTATAGATAGCAATGTGGATGTAATTTGAACACCTAAACAGAGATTCAAATTTCATTGGGTTTCATTCCTGCCATGGCACCTGTGTCCTTGAGCCAAGAATCTTATCTAAACTGCTTCGATCTACCCAGATGTACATTGGTCACCAGATAGGATGTAAATTATAAAGCGTTCTGCATTTTACCTACAATGTATAATTTGTTTCAATCATTGTAGCATCTACATGTATTTAATTTTATAATTCCTGGATTTGGTTTCTGCTGTTGTCTCTGTTATTGAAGAAAATACCATAACCATACCATACCCATCTGGCTATGCATTTTCCAACCAAAACATTAAATTCTTTTGAATATCAAAAAATGTACTACTATTCATATATTGTAGAAGTTAAATATATAATTTTATTGCAAATATGGTAATAAAATTCAGATTTCTGTATGCGTACCGAGAAATTTGCCATAATGTGCAACGATGGCGACCCGACACATGCTCTGGTGGCGGTTGCTCTTGGCTTAAATTCATGAGGGATGTGGGGTTGGGGTTGTATTTGTTGTTGGGTTTAGAGCTGGATTTGTGCTTAGTGTTGGGTTGGTTTCTTAAAGAGAAGGTTGAGTTGTGGGAAGAGGTGAAAAATAATTTGTGAACTTTATCATTTTTCATTATGCAAGTGTGGAAGAACATCAGATAAGACATGTTCCCTAAAAAGCATGGCTCTTCAAATGCCTTCATATTCTAAATATGTCATGTTTATCGTAAAACTCGGGGGGGGGGGTAGGTTTTTTTACGCCACGTGTTCGTATAGTCCCATATACATCTTTCTGTGTACAGTGTTTGTAACTTTACCAAATTTCTTATCATTTTGATGATTCCAGAACCTTGCAATACACGCAAATTCTTATATGCTAGATGATCAACCTTTTCTGGTCGATTCCACACCGTTTCTTTCACAAAGCAATCGCATGACCAGAACTCAACTTCATCTTTAACCGGGCTAGGGATTGGGAGTTTGATTAATGTACTGAATTGCTGCTGAGTAATTGTAGCCTGAGCAGGTGTCATAGAAGCACAATTGTATATCATATACAAAAAAATTGCAATGTTACTACCATAATGTTACCATGCATTATGTTTTATGTGTAAATTGACTTTGTCACTGATGTATACTTTGTAAAAGAAACTGCAATCCGGCTCTCGGGCCGCAAATGTTTTTTAATGAAATAAACCAATTTAAATAAATTAATAAATATAACTTGGGAGTGGGAATACATTGTAAGTGCGCTTGTAAAATGATAATTGACTGGAATACTCCACAGGGGATAACGATAAGGCATTATAAATGCAACAGGAAACATTGTTATTGATAAACTTTAATATTAATTTGTTATCATTAGTAGTAACAAGTAGTAGTAATTATCTTTGGATACCCAAACAATGTTATAATACGCCTTCAAAATTCCTAATCAAATGTTAGTGCAAATAGCCATGCAACTGTACATGTTTCTTTGTTGAAAAAAGATTTTAAAATCACTATTTCAAATAAACTAAAGATGCCTTAATACATTCATGAAATAAAATCAATTTAAAGAAAGATCCTTTTCTTAAAAGACGATAAAATCAATTTAAAGAAAGATCTTTTTCTTAAAAGATGATGAAAGAAAAAAGAAACACCAGAAATTAAAAGCCTGAACTAGGAAAAGTAAAACAAAACCTCCAAACCAAGATGAAACTCTTGACCCTGAGAACGCAACTGCAAAAAGGCAGAATTGCAAAATGTCTACCATAAATTATGTTGAGATGCTCCACTGCTGTAGTACCATGCCTACGACCTCTCCTCAAATAACGTCTTGCTGCCACCTCTTCTGATATCTGGTTCATTGATTTTAAGTCTTCAAGTTGTAAAAAGGAGAGGATCACTTAAAAGATTGAAGAATACCATTCCAAAGATTCCAAAACATGCTTAATCTAGGCTACCATTTTTTATGTACATAAATGTGTGTGTTCCTTTCCATTCTCTGAACGAAAAAAATAAAATGATTACGTCTTTAAGATATTCTCTGGCTGTAAAGATTTTTATTTAGTAACTAAATGCTAACCGGAAAAGTATAAAACTATGCAAATACAGAAGATAAAGAACTTGACTGCTATGAAAATCCTCTGTACAGTTATCAACGTACTAGCTGTATGAGATTTATTGCCTTTTAACACTCAAGATGCAGTGTTACGATGTACATGTATCCAGGGAAGTGTAGTTGAATTCAATTATGTAAAGTAGCATACTCACCGTCTTGGCTTTCCCCACTAATGTCCGCAGTATGAGCCCGCCTGCCTAGACTAGGGGTTATCTTTAGAAGAGAAGGTCTTCCATCTCTTCCAGTCTTACTAAGAGCGCGTCCTGGTGGAGCTGACTTTGCAGTTCCTGGAGGAATATCCTTCCCTGAAAATAGGAATAAACGTCAGGTCACATCCACCATAACTCAATTGATTTCATTCACATACAGACGTGAACCTTAATAATAATATACAATGAAAGTATGCATAATAAATATACCTGCATTTCCATTAAGAATGTACTTATTGTGTACTTATTTGATTCATACAAGGAAAGTTGAGCTTCATTCAAATTTCACTACTTATCGATAATCTGGGATATCTTACCTAATTTTGATTTCAGTGCATGAGATCCATCTGCAGGTGATTGGTTTTGTTCCTCTCCAGATGTCTTTTTCTTCTTCTTTTTCTTCTTCTCCTTCCCATCTACATCTTCCGCTATGGCACCATCCTCCAAGTCTTTATCTTCCTCCAGTCCATCTTCCACTCCCTCCTTCTCTTCATCATCGGGAAGGTTCTCAATACATTGCCATTCTTTCCTCTCAAACTGTGCTTCTGCCGTTAGCTCTTCATAGGTACAGCTGAGACCGTTCACCAATTCCCTGGGAAGATCCAGATGTTGGTCCACAAAGAGATAGAGAATGGATGTAAGCTTGACTAGGAGTGTTGGAGCTGCTTGCACTGATTCATGATAGAGCTGTCTCTGAGTTTGCTCTCCATCAAGTGTTAAATTATCAAAGCTATTTCTGAAGATTTGCCGATATAGTTCTGTGTTTTGAAGAGCAAAGAAACTATTGCCTGCCTCCTCGGAGTACTTCAGGAAAGACGTTTGTTCAGAGGAAAAATCCCCCCCACTTGACTCTGCTTCCTGCTTCTTCTTTTGACGTTCCTGTCTGCTGAGGAAAGCGGCCAGACGAGGATTGAGGTTGGCAAAACGCAAACTACGAGGGAGCTCCTGAGGTTGCTTGCGTCTCCTCTTAGGCCTTTGAATAACCTGCTTCTGATCAAAAAAGTAGGGGGATGGGATGTGGTGTACAGGCCCAAACATCATGGCTGTTATCCACTTTCCTGCAATATGGCAGTCATTTGTGCTCCTGTAGCATTAGGATGAGAGAGAAAGAAAATACTATAATTGTTTAACTTGAATTGTAACCACTAAAGGTAGTACGAAGTTTTAGAAAATTTTTAATTTTATAGCCCCTAAAACACTTCTGCTTTCGAGAATTTGAATAATCAAACATTTAACGGTGCTCCCGGTAAATTTCAAATATTTCAAATAGCGCATAAGGCCATTCCATGGAAGACCAAAATTTCTGTCTCTTTCGTTCGTTAGCCTCTGATTTTGGTAGGGTCGACTCCTCTCTTTAGAGACAGAAACTGACCATAGGCGCTATGGTGTAGGTTAGGTGGATAAATCTATCCACCAAACTTGGCCAAACTTACGCCCAAATACCATATTTCACAGGATGCATATCCGGTGCATTCCATTTTGACAATTAGGCCTAGGCCATATGTATCGGTTCCATTTACCAACTTGACTGAAATAATCTGTTCAATGGTCCCTTTTAAGAAATTATGGGCCAAACAATTTTGGAAGAAAATGTATACTGGCTGAGTAATGAGCCTAGAAAGACAAGGAAATCAAGGTAGTACCGTATTTGCCGGTGATAATGCCGCACCCTTGTATAGGCTGCACCCCCGATTTTGACCTTTAAAAAAAAACAAAAAAAACCCCGGGCCTATACAGATAGATTGGGAGTTGAAGCCAGCGCCTTAGACCGCGCGACTATCCTGCATCGTTGCCTAAGCTTGCAGTTCTTTAGTGATGTATACATTCAAATGGATTGAAAATGGTGGCTTCGCGTGCTGGATGCGTTAAACGGCCCCTTATTTTATTTTTGCAATGCATTGGCACGAACTTTGATCAAGATCTATCGGCAGATGTTGTTATTGAGAGATTATATGCGTCTTCATGTCAACAATGCAAGGTAAAATTGTCGGTAAGATGTGTAGAAATGTCCTGTTCCATGGTGGTATAGTTATTGTTTCCTTCATAGTCCCATATGTGCAAATTTGTGCTGGTTTTGGCTTGATTTTTTTTTTTTTACTCTGTTGCCGTATTTACGGCGCACCCCGACTTTTTGATTTTTTCTCTCCCCAAAATACTGCAGCGTTTACACCGGCAAATAGGTACTAGCCCCGACACCATGTGTGTTGTCCCATATATAGCTTTCTGTGTACAGTGCTTGTTACTTTACAAAGACTCGGTCAAATTTATTATGATTTTGATGACTCCAGAAACTTGCAGTGCACACCAATACTTAGATGCTGCATGATCTACTGTTTCTGATCCTTTCCACATCTTTTCTTTTACAATGCAATCGCATTACCAGTACTAAAGTTTATCTTTAAACAGATTATTTTAGTCACGTTGGTAAGTGGAACCGTAGTAGTTAAGCCTAAAGCTAATTTACAATATAATATAGATCTGCAGCAGATATGCATCCTGTCAAATATGGAATTTGGCCGGTAGGTTTGCTAGAGTCTTAGTTTGGTAGACAAATCTTCCCACCTAACCCACACCGTAGCCGGTATAGTCCGTTTCCGTCTCTAAAGAGAGCCGGCCCTACCCAAATAAGAGGCTTAAGGAACGAAAGAGACAGAAAATTTGGTCTAAGGGTTGGTGTGAGATTGGTAGTCGATGTCGAGTTGTCATGAATCTACACTAAACATTAGGCCTTGTCTAGATCTAGACCTAGACCAAATTTTTCCGTCTCTATCATTCGTTAGCCTCTTATTGGGGTAGGGTCGGCTCTCTCTCTTTAGAGACGGAAGACTACTATACGCATATCCTTGCAAACTCCATGGCCATATCTGGCCATATATCTGACCATGCGCGAGCTACACGTTCGTAACAGCGCTATCGCAGTTTTTCCTCATAATCATTTTGCCTTCGGCGTAGACTAGAACGAATGAGATTTCAACGCACAGCGAGAGTGAAAAACATGGATGTTGATGTTGACCCATGATTTCCTAAAAAGTGACCATTAAACGGATTATTTCAGTCAAGTTGGTAAGTGGAACCGATGTAGTGTAACCTTCTCCTAATTTTGAATAATCAATGCATGAGCCATGAGGTAAAATGAAATTTGGGGGGATTTTTGGGGCGTTGAAATATGGCCAGATATGGCCATGGAGTTTGCAAGGATATGCGTATAGACCTCTAGTAGTCTTCCGTCTCTAAAGAGAGAGAGCCGACCCTACCCCAATAAGAGGCTAACGAACGATAGGGTCTAGAGACGGAAAAATTCGGTCTAGATCTAGATCTAGATCTAGACCCTACTCATTATTCATTACAAGCAAATATATGATAGACAATGTTATTAGGGTAGGCCTATATATATTTGATGGTTAGCGCTATTTGATGCATACAATCCAAAGTCAAATGTTATTAAAAGTCAAGAACTAGATATTTTATTCCTCAGCACTAAATCCTGACTTATGGATCCTGCTGAGTATTGTCGTAGAAGTAGAAGTAGAAGTATGGCTGTATTTTTGTTAACCGTTCGGACATGACACAACCCCCCGATTCTGCGTGTCTGAGCTGCGTGAGGTGCCGAACCCTTAACGTACCCCGCTGGCCCGGGCCCGTGCACCTGCACCTAGGCTAGCCCTGGTGTGCTGATTGAAAAAACAAAACAAATTAAACAAGGCGGCAAACAACATCGTTCGGTAGATAATGACATAAGTCCATTTCTTACTCATTTTCACACTATACGAAGGATGGAAACACATGTCCTATTCATACCTCAATCAGCATCATGCAGGCGCAACATTTTTTCGTAGGAAAATGGTGCAAAACTTAACACACTGTCACAGCTCACAGTTACGCCTTTTCACCCATGGACATCGCCATTTTCTTGTTGCCAAGAGAGCTGTTGTCTGTGTTAGTCTGCAAAATCAGACCCCAAAATTTTAGCTACCTCATCAATCCGACTTGTTTCCCGAAACGGACCTGTTTCAATTGACTATTACAAGATAAAATTTGAAATTAATATGTTTAAAATCCGTATTAATATACTTGAAGATAGCTAGAAGAGAATAAATTAGGACAACGAAGATTTGAACATTTAACAAAAAGTTGGTAGTAATCAAGACTACTAATTACCTACCTGTCCAATGTGCAAAGAAAAGAACAATGCAGCTATTATTGAATTTACTTTTCATGTATGGCCTTCACGGAGATTTCTGTTGTTAATAAAGAAGGTAGTTTTGTTGACAATTGAATGAAGTTTACTTTGAGCTCTTTGAGATGCAAATTTATTTTACTACTAGGCAATGAACCATTTATCCTTTGGGCCCCGGCAGGGGTTAGTTGCCCGAATACTCCTTGTCAATCCACTCTCCTCTAATGTTGCCTGTTTGTGCCTCATAACATATGTCATATTTCGTTCCCTCATATCTCTTTTAATTGTTGTATATCCATCTAGTGATATATCCGGTATTTTTCCTTCCTTCTTCGTCAAAGCACACGTTTCAAGGTCATCCAATAGCTTGTACTGGTAGTGTAACTGTACAACTTGACCATTGATCCATATAGGCGGCGCGCCTCGAGGGGGGGGGGGGGGGGGGGGGGG
>BEXV01000492.1:32079-43511 GCA_003118195.1 Hemicentrotus pulcherrimus | reverse complement strand
GGGGGGGGGGGGTTGAAATCCACAACACCAACAAGTCCAGATTTCGGAGTTAAAGGTAATACAAAGTTTGGGATGGGGTCATGAATTTGGTTCCAATGAACATAATATTGTTGGAAGCATATGCGGTCCTACAATATTCAGGGATCGATCGTTGTTGCGGTTTAAATCGAGTCTAAATTTATGAAATTGTAAACAATAAAGTCTTTATATTGTATAGCTCCCTCTCAAGGTCGAGATATCAATTAAGCTATAAAACAAAAGTTTCTTGACTAAAATCGACCAATTAGCTATTCCCGTTTGGAAATTATATTTCACAACTACATATTGTGAGATTTTCATATTCACAGCTACCATTGTACGGCCGTAGGCGCTATTTGAAATTCATCAAAATTTACCGGGACACCGGTAAATTTTTATATTCAATTTTTTTCGAAAGGAGAAGTGTTTTAGGGGCTATTTTTCTTGTGCTTATAATACATCTACAGGGGCATCCAAATATATTTAAATTGTAAAGAATCACTTTCCACCCAATTTTCAAATTTCCCAAAGCTTTGTATTACCTTTAACATATTGATGGTTAATGCCATTCTGTGGTATCATTTGATAAGGAAATTTCCTAAAGGTTTGACCATGGACATATTTGGACTCTGTTTATCTGTCACGGGAAACTATATTCCGGTGCTATGACAGAACGTTTAAACATTGTGTTTCTTGTGAAGAAAAGAAGGGGTTTGATTTGTGAGCTCTTAAACTGTATATGGCTTGGAATTGAAATATTTTATTCAGAAACACATTTCTCATTTAAATTTGTTACATAACAGAAAGGACAAAATGCAGTGTGCCGTCTTTAACGGTCAAGGTCATACCTCAATCTGCACCTGATCTACACTCTAATGTCATTTGTTGTGATAATATACTTAACAATCGATCACAGTCATTTACGTAGTCAGCTAGTCACGTTAAACAAGGCTTATGTAATTATTATGAGTTATGGGGCCATCACACTTCAAAGAGATATTTTTGTATGGAGGTTTTGACCTCGGCTTTCTGCGTCCCATTATTATTTCCGAATATCTATTGTTCTACTATTTTCGAAGTCATATCAGTCTCGAACGTAAGCCACATTATAGCGAATAGCCTTCCCTTGGAGTAATCACATGATTGATAATACTCTGAAATTATACCAGGGAAACTTATTGGGAGGATTTTATTTTACCACAATTAATAATGGCTCAGGAGTCAGGATGTAATGTATAACACCAGGTATAACACCATCCCCTTGTATAATAAGTAACTACATTTATAGCTAGTTTTTACCACATTAAACATTATTGTTCATAATAATTACACACAAGTATATTTATTCACAATTCTGTTTTGTTTTATCGCAAGGGGGGAAAGCTTTCTTCCCCTATCATAAAGCATGTCAACAATGAATGAAACTTGCATGGTGAATGATAATAAGGATGATTTTTTAAAATATTTTTTTATTTTACTGCGTGTTACAATATACATGTACGAAGTTACAGGTCAGCGAATCGTTTTTTCAGCAAAAAGAATAGGGAGAGGATAATTCTATTTATAGGTTTATGTTTTTGTTTTTTTATAGGACGGAGATGCTATGGATAATTGCAAGCATGGGACTTCAGTGAAATCGTTGTAAATCTTTGCAGTCAACTCCAGAGGATCTGACAAAGGTGTTGGACCTCATCCGTTTTTATTGACGGAGATCTTTTAATAACGACAACGTGGATATGTTGGAAAGAAGGGGGAAGAGTCCTACACAGTGAACTTGCAAATAAAGGGACGAGCCATGTCTCGCTTGAATTTCATATCTAATCGGCAAAGTCACCATTTATGAAGAAAATATCTCTGGTAATGAACGAGTGATACCTTAATGGCAGGTATGATGAAATTTTTTAGACCAAGTGGTTCCTTCGGTCCCGGGAACAGACCGTCCTCCCCTACCGGGAATGGAACTGAATCATCGGGAACATCTGGAAGACAGAAACGCAATCGACCTATACCACCTCCGTTGCAACTTGTTGATCAAGCAGTAAGTATATGCCTTTACACAGTAAAATTGCTCGTAGGATCACCATTAACTATAAAGACTGTTTAATGGAGTATGTCGTTATAATTGAGGATATCAATTTTCCAATCAAAATTCCAAAATTGTACTTTATGACGATGATTCATGCGTTTACTGAATGAAAGGCAGGAACTACAAAGAAATGATATTTAGAAGAAGAAGAAAAAAACCTTAACAATAATATTGTAAACAGCTTAACTGTCAAATTCTATGAATAAGACGTTATATTTGCATTGTGATTGCGTGATGATGTACCAGGATATAATAAGAGAAGCATTCATGTGACAAATAGTTGACGATGTAAGTTCATAACTCGACAAAACAAAGCAGTCTCTACCTATACCAACTCCTCACATTCATTGCCTACTACGTGGAGACACACAGACAGTTTTACTTTCGGAGGAAAAGTATTGATTCATATCGTAATGCTGTGGGACTGAAACCAATTTTTCGAATCGTAATTACAACATGCCATTATCACGATGATTATGAATCCTATTGTCTTTGATAAGAATGGAGACCAGACACAAAGTGCACGTGATACGACTGGGACTCCTAACAGACTTTTATCTTCGAGGAGGATCTCGGAGCATGCATCCAGCTTCACTTTCTACCATGCATACCTTACTGAAGATCAGGTGAGAATACATCATTGAACATCATAACATGTTAAAGTCAAACCAAACAAACAAACAAACAAACGAACAAACAAAACAGCAAATGGATGGACAAGAAACAAACTTTCACAGTCATTTTGATTAAAATAAAGAAGTTCCAACTTATTTTATATTTATTATGATAGTTCTAAGATAGCTCTAGTCCATTAATGAGTTCTTTTAACTTCTTGGTTTAACTTTTGAGATCGTTTTTAGACACATTTCTGCAAGAAAATCTCGTTTTTGCATTGCATAACGAAGATCATATTGCACCGTTGTCTGATCTACACAGTTACTGTTTTAATGACGATTTGTTATTGCCTTAATATCAAACTGCTGTGGTAAAAAATATTGCGGTGGGTCTATTTTTTCATTAATGATACATAATGATAATAGTATTAAAATGCCTTCACAGTGATGTAACTCAAGTTGAAAGATGTCTCGTGTAAACATTGAATCCACATTAAGACGTCGATATTCGACTACTATTTACTGGTGCTTATTATCTTGGTAGTTGGTACACTCTGGATGTATTTCGTAAACAATTTTCACTCTCTTATGAATAACAGTCTAAGCTTGGAAGTTAGTAATATAGGAATACACTAACACTAACTGCCTTACAGACAATGAGACTGCATGAGTCATAAATAAGCTGTACTGCGAAATCTGTAGAGTTTTCAATAATACATGTCACATATCACTTGACATACTTACAAACAAGCTTTTATTGTTAAAAAGACACCATCGTGAACCGAGTGAACCATATTGTGGTGGTATCCTTTATGTGAAATCCCCCGCAAAAACCTAACCATTCCACAATAGAAAAGACGGGAGAAATTAGACACAATGATCGTCTAATTCAATCCCGCTTATTCACACAGGTGCAATCTAAACAATGTTATTGACTTTGCTTTAGGTTGTTTGCATGAGGCAGCTTGTATTTTTGATGAATCCGTTATCTACATGAAACTCTAAATCACATACAATTTTAGCTCATGAGACCGAATTTTTAAAGGAAATTGTTATCGGACCAACCTACTACAAGAAAAATACCCGCCAATCGTAATGGGATCGAGACCCCCATTTTATGACGTGATATCATAAAATAGCGTATACCTTCTGATCATTCCAAATAAGAGGAGAAAATGTTTTATTTTTCATTTTTTGTTTGTTGCTTGCATGTTTTTAAATATGTTTTAAACAACAAACAACCCAGAATAAATGATAAGAGGCAGAGGATGGACGGAAAATGGGCACGTTTTGAATACGTAGATTAAACAGAATGAATTAAGTTTACAAACTCGCAAGGTGATAAAATGTGTTGTCATGTTGTAATTAACAAAATGAAATATATATGAGGTATTCCGGGCGTTTTCCCTTTGCACTTCGATGACGATTACTTTAATGGTTAATGTTTTCATGATATTTTTTTCTTAGAAATACTCAAACTAGATTTTCCAATTTAAAGTACTCTCGTATTAAAGCAGTTAAGCACTGCCACGTGTGAAATTTTGTCGACTTGCGATTTCGCACTTGCATCTGAGAGGTAATGAGCAGTAAACTTTACTTGAACTTTATCTTTTAGTTCATGAATATCTAGTCTTTTGATAGTAAATAATTTTAAGTTATTAACGTACTCTTTGAAGACCAAGAATGTTATTGTGTGCAATTGGGGACCGATGACATTTCAAGTTTAAGTATCACAAAATATGCATGTACGGGAAATTAAGACCTTATATACTTTTTTAATACGATGTATGTTAAATTGAACCGTAATGACAAGGTTCAGATAATACAAAAGTGAACGAAATTCATGCTCAAGGTTGATAATATTTCATCAATGTTTAAGTATGGCCTTTACCGATCCAAAAAAAATCCAACACGACACGGGGTTATTGCCAGAAATGTGTTATCTTTGTTTGGTAATAATATCTTTTATACACCACAGTTCACTGAATTTATGACTTTACAAATAAGGAACACACACACTAAATAGATTATAATTTCTTTTTTAACCCACCTCGATCTGCTATGGTCTGGTTCTGGTTCTATATAAAGGCAACTTGGATATTTACTTCGCATTGTGGTTATTTCTACCGCACAAAGTCTAAAATTGCAATACATTTCTCTCAAGTTCTGAAAGTAAATGGAGCTTTCGACTCTTTATGGAATAGTTATTATGATGTACTTGGGTGATCTAGTCCTGATTTAAGATTGTTTCGATATGTCTTACGAGTACTATTCACTATTTGCAATTACAACGTAATGTCACATCATTGTATACCTGAAAAATACTTGAAATACACCCCCTCTCTCTACTTCCATTTTGAATCAACATGCGTGATGTGTTATAAGACCATTGACATACTAGTTGACATGTCAAGTAAATATTCTTAGACTAGCAAATCCAATCATTAATCAACAGTCCCGATCCATATTCAAACTAGTTTGTTGTTGTAAAGTGCCAACGGGTCGTCCCCAATTCCTGGTATCCCCACGGACAAACTTTCTTCAGGTTATTCTGTCTATTGCAAGTTTGCCCAACTCTGTTTTGTACATACTTGTTTGTACCATTTTACATTAATTGTGTATTTCATTCATATCATCTTAATCTCGTTCATATACAGGAGGAAGAAGCATTCAAAAATCATCTTTTTAAAACCGGCTCATATCTTATGAGGGATAGCAATAGCAATTCACAAGCAGTCACCATGTCAGTTGTGTAAGTATTCATGTGGGCATTTCAGAAATATGCATTCCAAATATCCTGAGATTGGTGTTTGGTTTTTCAAGATTGACTCTCTTAATTTCTAATATTTAGTTTCAAGTCCGAAGGATGTATTTGTTAGTCCAAGTCATTTCGAAACCGGGGATAGTTTTTTTGGAATTGAAACAAGACTATCATAAGACTTAAAATGTTAAATCCGTAGACAAATACTTAAAATCTAAGGCTATATAGTGGCTTAATGTTTATGTCCAATAAGATGTACTTTTGAACAATCTGATTGGCGAGAAGATTTAAGTACTCATAGATTGATTTTGCAGAAGTCAATCTCGTTGAATCTTTAAATTGTGTATGTCAGTTAAATTAAATTTTAGAGACTTGAAATGTTTTTAAGTCTTTACTAGGATATAAAATTTAAGTGCTGTTAGGAGAGACATGTATTAGGACATTGACAAAATGACTTGAAGTGATATTTATGATTGTCTATATCGATATTCTCTTGCAGGATGAGGAAGCACAATACTATCTGATTTAGGAAGAAAGAAATATACCATTTTATGTGTATTTGCATATAATAGTTTGCTTCCAATAATTTGCTATATTTATAGATAATGACTTCCTCATTCAGACTCCGGTTTCTACTTGTTTAAAGAGCTCTTCAAATATTGTAAACACTAAAAAGGAAGTGAAACTTCACGTCCAGACAGTGTGTGTCTCTCCCCCTCGTTTCTTTAATGACAAATGTGATAAGTTTACAGCTCGAATTTGGTCTGTTGATAGTGTTAACCTTTATCATGCGACACATTACTCATAAAGCATCGTGTAACTTAATATCAATAATCCAGTATTTGATGTGTGATGATCATCAGTATGATGCAGAAGTAATTTGGTTTTACATTCACCCATATTATATGTTATTACAAATCAATTTCATTTTCGTTTTATGTAAATAATGCACCATAACTACTGTGATCAATTACTGCAGTTACTGTCTGAACCGTTCTGTATTGTCTGTGTTCCATGGTATCGTTTTTATTTGTGAATACGATGTGACTATGGTACACAGTAGCAGAGATGACATCATTGTTGAGAAGATAGCCTTGTTTGATACGAGAAACAAATCAACATCTAACACGTCCTTTACACGAAGTGATATATTTGAAGGCCTTCTTCATCGTGTCGAACATAGTTTTATTAACCGCTACAAACCTACCGGTATATGACACTCTATGTAATACGATTAGGCTACCATTAAATTCACTCAATATTATCTATCGCTAAATAAAAGTACAAAATCTCAACTTGACCACCTTTCAAAAGTGGCTTTTAATATGTTGAATCCAAATCTGCAATTCAAAAAATGTCACTTGGCCCTTTTATATGGGGATTTTACGCTTTTGTTTTTAGATTATACTTTTATCTATTTTCAATTTCTGTGTTTTCCCCCTCCCCCTACAGGATCGATCCTCTCCATTTGTATCACTTCCAAGTGGTTCAAGCTGCCACCTGCTTCAACGTGGTCGGCACAGGAAAAAAGTTTTCTAGTCTAGAAGAAATGATCGATTATTACAAGCAAACGAACATTCCAGGAAAGTCAGACAGTCCTGTCTTTCTTAAGTACCCTTTAATCTGTGATAGAGATGGTGTCCTTTCACCACCATCTTCAGCGCCTGCTGCTACCTCCACATTACGAAAGAATGGCCCCACTACGCCAGTTTTTACCACTATGGAACGACCACGTAAACGACTTGGCAAGAATAATCGTAGGGCGAATTCTGTCGAGGAATTGCCGCAGGGTTCGCCACAGACAAAGACGTTTGTTAGAGTACCCTCACCGAAACAGGATCACACTCAGTCTAGACACAGTCAACCCAAGCTCCCACCTATACCTGAACCAGGACCTCAAAGACAACCCGCCATGGAGCTATACGAGGATCCTCATGATGATGATGTTGATGATGGAGAAGCCGGAGCTGTAGGTGGAGCAGTAGGAGGAGCAGAAGCAGCAGCAGCAGCATCTACTGATAAGATCGCCTTCCGCCCTCCAATGCCAATACCTAGACCTGTATCAGAGTACAGTCGGGGTCATGATTACTCAGAAGCAGACCATCCTGACTTGGATCGGATCAAGATGGTCCTAGAGCTATGCAGGCAGTCAGACGTCATCCATGCCAGTCGTAAGAAGTGCACGTGCGGTTTGTATTTAGAAGAGTCCATTCTTGTACAGGGATGGATGATGCATGTAGACAATGAACCTGGTAAAACACAAGGTCGTATCTTCTTCTTGGACACCAAGGCAAACACAACCACATGGAGTTTACCAGAAGACATAGCAACTGAATTAAAGAGCCATTGCCCAGTCAAATGGGAGTTTGTGAAGAAGCAGTTAGCAGCGGCAAAGAAAAAGACCACTCCTACCACGACATAGTCTTGTCCTGCAGGTGTGATGGTTGTAATCTGTGATCAACTAAATTAAAGAAAAATGTTATGGGCAACACAGAAACGATCTTGGAGCACTTTTAAAGTTGTAAACGAAATTTCAACTCTGATATGAATTATAAACATGATTAACATCTTGGTATGACTGCTCATCTATTCAACCGATTTTCTATTTGCTAGTTATCAACTTGCTTGTTATCGTTATCACTTCTACAAATGGACTAGACCTACCGACAACATGTGATAGAATTTGAATACTCTCATCGTCCTATCATCCATCGTTTCGAATCCTCTTTCTGTCTACATCTTCAGTATCGGGAACTTTATATATAGATCTATATGTATTATATATATTATATATTTTATTTTTTGATGTCTTGATTGTATACTACATATTTCTGCCAGAGTTTATGTGTCACACCCTAAAAGAGGGAAAGTATGTTTTATACACTGTATATACTCATTTGCGCTGGTCGCATTTTCAAGTATTCAAAGCATCATAAAAACTCATATAACCATTATAAAACTAGTATAACCATTTGTGTTCCCAGACATAGTAGCTCGGATTTTGTTTTGAATATACACATTTACATTTATTTACCGTTCTAATAATGCTAAATGTTATATCCTAGTTTATAGGCGAGGTGTATAAGAACATCGGAAGAATCAAGCATTCACAGTATGTGGTTAATTTTCGTAAAATACATAATTTCTCTTTAGTAAATATTATGATATATTCCGCTTTATATAGCGCTTAATACATTTACGATGTCTCTAAGCGCTGTGCAGATATTATATTCTATTATCCCGGTCATGGATTCAATACTTGCCCGCACACTGTGTGCACAATCTCCACTCCCTTGTCTGGGAGCATTCCAGCCAGGCGTTACTTGACGCTCAAAAACTGTTTGCCCAACATTGCAGGTCGCATCCTACCGGGTACCCATTTAACTTAATTTACTAAATATGATTTACAATGACAAGGAATAATAATTATTCTCATCGGTGGCAAAGTGAAATGACGAAGGAAATTATTGAATTCATTGATTTTTTTTAAATAATTAAAAATGTCCTTTTTCATATTTTAATAAGAATAGCTGATTAGATGAGAGTGATACTATTAATAACATTCAATATTCTTTTTAACCCACGTACTTAAGCACACGGAATGTAAACTATTTACTTAAGATGTAAATAAAAAATCCCTTGCGCTGGTCGCAAGATTAAGTATTCATTCCATTTGTATGATCCTTTTACGAGACAGCATGAATTATGTACATTTATTTGGTTGCTCATACAGATTGATATTTTAATTGGTTTTGCATGGTTAAGACTTTGAATGCATATTTTCCTCAGACATGTAAATGATATTATGAAGCAAACCTATCCCCTACGTGGTTTCATTGCATTTGATGTAAGAAATCTTTATTGTGCGATTTGAGAATTGGCAAGAATTGTAAATGGCGTTGCTGTTTTGTGTTCGGTTGGTTCCTGTTAAAGGGTTATAAAGGTAAATGTCTGTTTGTATGGAATATGATAATGGCATTTCTTGGGAAATCATAATTATTTTTACAAGAAAAATGCTATTGGTACATTTATACTGTCATGTACATGTATTATTCAAAAAAAATAAATCACATTATCAACATTAATACTACTTATGTGCTTTACTTCGTTTTGAGTGCAAGAGATACAGAGAGATGCAAGTTGATATGTTTTGTTTTCTTGGGGTAACAATCAACAGTGGGGATGGATCATGTTAGATTGCACCGGCAAGGAGACGCAGATTGGGGAGGATGAAGTTTTATTGAGCTTCCTTCATCATAGCTGGTAGAAATTGAAGATATATACGATAAAAATAAAAGTCATGATCTAAAAAGGCCTCCTGTAAAAAAGAGCATGTGATCTGGAAGTGGATGGCATAACTGGGAAAGGGGTACTGAATATTTAATGGAAAGATATGGTAAATAAAGAAAGCAGTAAGTTTGGTATAAATGTAGAGGATGCTCATGACAAGAAGAAGTGGAGGAGGGGGTGTCTTCATGGCGCGAAAATCAGTCAACTATCGTAAGAGTGAAAATGCTGACTTTGATAAAAGGCGCTGATGATGATCATGTTCATTAATAGACTTCATGTGAACATTTCAATACGATAACAAAAAGTATCCCACTGTTCATAGGTTGCCGTGCTTGCAAATGTAATTTAAAGGTCTACAATGCCGCCTATACATAATTTAAGTGGGAGGCTGCTTTCCTCGGTATCGTTAAGTTATTCAGTAAAATTTCCTTTATTCTTTCGTACACAAGTGCCTGTGGGCTGATATCGAAACTAACCCACACATTAATCAGCGTATTGATTATGCTTTTGTTTGGTTTCAGCTATGGATATATTAAATACTGTCGTTTCATCAGCATGGCCCTGTATTAAAAAGCGATGCAATTGATTCTAATAATCGCAACTGTTTAATGTCAAAGACGGGGCCCTGATAAGTTGGTCATACCTTTTTACATGTAGCGCAGATATAAATCATCAACAAGGCGATGAAGGTTATTAAACTTAAACGAAAAAGGGTATCAACTTGGCATGCCAACCTTGGTACGAATCAAAATCTACAGACCATTAAAATGCACAATGACGATATTGGAAGATGATAAAGATGATAATGATGATGATGATGATGATGATGATGATGATGATGATGATGATGATGATGATGGTAATGGTAATGATTGATGATGGTGATGATGATGGTGATCGTAGGAATGATTATGGCGATGATAATATTTAGTTGTGGCAATGATGATGGTGATAATGATGGTTGTGTTGATGGTGGTTGTGGTGGTTGTGGTGGTGATGATGATGATAATGACGTTCTACTTGGAAAATCAGCATTGCGACCAGGATGCAGATTAATTCAAATGACAGAATGATAATGTTTAACCTGGATACAATTTCGGATATTCTGTATTTCTACTTTCAATATTATCCATTGACCTCGCCTCTTTATAAATCATCTAAATTCTAACATCTAATGTGAGACGTACGGCAACAAGGAAGAAGCGTTATCTATTAGATTCAAGATTGATGTGGAGAATGGTTTGACTCATCTACCGGTGGAGTTGGACGAAAGAGGGCTACGCTCATCGCATCCGAAGTCTTTTCATTGAGTCCACACGAAATACAAACAATTCTAACAAGAGACGTAAGGCAACAAGGAAGAAGCGTTATCTATTAGATTCAGGATTGATGTGGAGAATGATTTGACCATAGAGCTATATACTTATTAATATATATATCTCTATGGGTTTGACTCATCTACCGGTGGAGTTGGACGATAGAGGGCTACGCTCATCGCATCCTAAGTCTTTACATTGAGTCCACACGAGAGACATACAATAATATGAACAGGTATGTAATATGAACATCATAGAAATCCATATTTTGTCACTCACCTCGGCACGTTTCTATTAGCCCATCACAAGGGGCTTATATACATATATATCTGCATATATATATATCG
>BEXV01000491.1:178270-194111 GCA_003118195.1 Hemicentrotus pulcherrimus | reverse complement strand
CCCAATAGACTGTAGTGTTATGAAAACCGTCAGGCGAACGGTTTTAAAAATTTGTAATTCCAATCATAAATATCTTGATAATCAGACAGGCGATCGGCTTGTAAATGTCACAGGGTTCCTGACTGACCTAAAGGTTTATAATTATCATTGCATCATAAGCTAAATCCAGAATATGTTTTCAGAATCTGAGACCGGAGCCCATTGAAACATACCGGTATGTCTCAAAAAATATATAATTATTACATCACTTTTACTATTTTAGCAGATGTGTTATTTACAAAATGTTTGCCAGTATTAGTTCAGCTAAACAAACATGACTATTTGAGAAACATCATTAAATAAATATATTCTGACCTTCTAACTGATGAGATCACCTTTCAAAAAAAAAAAATTGTTGGGATTTATATGGTATTAGTAGTCTTTTTTTTTTTTAATTAAAGAAAATCATATAAATAAATTTTTCTTGCAAATATTGAGTACAGCCGTACAGGTGTGAATTTCGGATCGCCCCAATGATGTATCATGAATTCATGATGGTTGAAATGTTTACAAAAATATATCAATAAAAATGTATCCTTGAATAACTAGCAGCCTAGTTTAAAATCCAGAGAAGCTACTGTATGTTCCATAATCAGATTAGGAGGATCAAAACATTCAAATAAAAACGCAAACAACCTTATGTTTTTTTGTTGTTGTAAGATCCTATGCATTTTCTTTTCTTTTTAAGCTGCACTGCATATAATCTACAATCTTTTGTAAGGAAAGTGCCTTCAAATTAGGAGCAATTTGGAGAAAACAACAAAATAACCACAAACAGGAACTATAGTCCACAGCATGCATTTCTGATCTTCAGTCATTAAGTCAAGGGTTTCCACTTAATCTTTTTGTTTACTACTTAAAGCAAGATGGGATTATTGGAGATATACTTCATCAAACCATGATCAACCCTCCCCCCCTTCCCTCCAACAACACACAATTACAAACATAAACAAAACCAATCCATAGAGTCTACATGTTTCTACATTTCCAACCTGATAACTTCTTTATACCTACTACTTTTTATGACTTATAATATATTTTGTTACTTGCAGTATTACCTTTCTTTTTTGTTGCTACTGTTTGTTATATATATATAAAGTATTTATTGTATCTTTCTTTGTATATATGTTAATCAAAAAGTAGAAATATGAACACATACATGTACATGTACAAGGACATGTTGGTCAAGGCCTACATGTAGTTGCAGCACAAAGAAAATCAAGTAATCACTGGAGTTTTTGTAATACTTTCTAAGCTTATTGATATATAAATATTATGTACATATATACATGTACCGGTAAGTATATCATAGACCAATATAATGTCATAGGCCTACATCCTGGGTACATTTTGTAGGCCTAAAATTGTGTAGATTCTCAATAAGTTGCTGGTACCAATGAATTGTTATACAGGTCTCAGTGATACATGTAAGTACAGGATTTTAACAACAACAAAAACAAAAAAAAAGGGGGGGGGCACAATTTCTATTCTGAAAAATTTCACAACAGATTGGGTAAAGCCAACATGGTTTGAAACAAAAAGGGTGAGATGGCAAGCTGTGCCAGGGTTAGAATAATCTGGTTCTAATAAATTCTGCTGTGTGTTAAAAAGGCGTTAAAACTCCCAAAACAAATATGGTGGTGTCTGATGAGTGCCCTTCTAGCTTCTAGTCGGGTTAATGTGGAAAATTTTGAAAATTTTGAAAAAACAGGGTATTTGTTGTACTGCCTTGAGCACTGTACATGGTGGATATGCCTTCTGCATGTACCGTATCTAATCCAATTTCATTATTATAATTATTTTCATTAATAAGTGCCCTCAAAGATTTGACCCAGTTTCTATCGCAAACACATTATAATGTGAGCATGCAGAACAGGATTTATATTTGCTGACGCATTCTCATTAACCTTCACTAACTGAAATTAATGGCGAAAGCAGATACCCATTTATATACAAATAACATTGAGTTTAGAAAAAGGAGTCTGACTATTAAACCAGACTACACTCCCTATTAGCATAGTTAACACTTGAGCAGCTCTCTCTTAAATAAAATACTTAAGAAGATTAAAGCTCCATTATCTGTGTTTGAACCAAAGTGGGAACAATGGGGCTACACTCAACCCTCTCAACACAAGTGATTAGGGGCATGGTTCACACATAAATTCAAAATCTATATTCTAATGACAACAAACATTCATTTGAATAATACAGAAGGTGGATTAGGAGCCTAGTTCACACATAAATTTAAATCTCCCAATCTCATGACAAAGAAATATTTCATCAATCACATTGACGAATGTAATCTATAAAAATCCCCATCATCCACGATTCACAAAATGTTCATATTTTAAAAGTTTCTTATTGTAGTGCATTTCCTTTTAAAATTTGAAACAGATTAATGTAGTATGAAGTCATATAATGTTAAGTGGGCATACTGCTTTAATATATCATATCAAACTGTGAAATATGAAGCACATTGTTTGTTTGCAGCCAAAAGGGCATTAACTCGTATCATTTTACATCATCGCCTTTCTACAAATTCTAGGTCCAAACAGATCACACAATGGATTACAAATTAGCCAAGGGAGTAAAAAAAAGATGATATGTAGGAGTTAACTTTCTCATGTAAACGCCCCCATGGTTAGCTTGTAAAGGCCTGCGCCTGTGTTCCTAACTCCAATGCTACTCCACAATGACTCCAGTTTACCTTGCCTACTCAACACAGGGATAATCAAACATTTGCATAGGCTGGATTATGGGTGGCTAGCACAGTGAGAACCAATAGAAAATAGAAGCAAATAGGGAGGAGGATGGAAAGAGAGAGAGAGAGAGAGAGAGAGAGAGAGAGAGAGAATGGGAGAGAGAGATGGAGGAAGAGAGGGGAGGGTGAGTGTGTGTGTGTGTGTGTGTGTGTGTATGTGTGTGTGTGTGAGAGAGAGAGAGAGGGAGAGAGTAGAGAAGAGAAAGAGAAAGAATCTGGATTATCAAACGGAAGGCAGTTTCTACCAATCTTTAAAAAATAATAAATAAAAAAATATAAAAAAAACTCAAGATTCAAGGAAAAAAACAAAATCTATCTTAACAATTCTGCAATATGACCAAATGTGTAGCCGTGGTTATTTCACACAATTACACCAAGCAAGATAATTTGAAAGGCGACAAAATTCTGGCAAGGACCAAGAACTGTTTCTCCAATAATAATAGCATTTGAGATCAAGAAGAAAGAAATATCTCTCCACCTGACTCCCTGATGAGTTATTGTTCATTTTGCCCTTGGAAGCTGACAGAGTTTTGAAGAGTGAGAATATCCACGTGATCATGAGTTTACTTGATATTATATTTAGTTGTGAGAAGAAGAGAGGGTGAAGAAATGAGCTGGAATTATTTTAACCCTGACATCATGGTTGAAAGCCAGAAGGGCATTAAATATAAACAGCGTGTCCACACACAAAACAATTTATCGCGAAACTCTATAAAGAATCATCGTATAAAGAATCATCGTATAAATTTCAGAGTGTCCACACACAAGAAACGTCGTCTAACTAATCATCATTTAAATTCCAGATGTCCACCAACAGAAGAAAGTAATCCTGAAACTCTACAGCGAAATGTCCTGCGGGCATGAAATAGAAGCGGAGATGACAGGTCAGGTCTCCTTTCGCGCGAGGTCACGTTAAGCCCCGCCCAGTTA
Organism: Hemicentrotus pulcherrimus; assembly: GCA_003118195.1. Lineage (NCBI taxonomy): Eukaryota > Metazoa > Echinodermata > Echinoidea > Camarodonta > Strongylocentrotidae > Hemicentrotus > Hemicentrotus pulcherrimus. The sequence continues at coordinate 190,381 of BEXV01000491.1, read as the reverse complement.
GTTACACTAGTTAGACTAGTTCCGTCCACACACAACATTTTCGTGATTCTTTATGGAGTTTCAGTTCGAAACGATGCACAAACATGCGTTTCGTTAGACTAGTTTCGTTATACGACGTATCGTTAGTCAGCGTCCACACCTACATATTACATCGTAAAACTATTGAGAAACGGTATCGCTATCGCGAAACGGTATAGCTAATCACGAAAAATGGTGTGTGTGGACAGGGGGGATGTTGAGTTCTGGTAATGTGATTGCATTGTAAAAGAAACCGTTAAACATGCAGCAAAAAAAAAAATAAAAATGTATACAGTAAGGTTTTGGGATCATCAAAATGATAAAGTTTCCCAGTCTCGCTAAAAGTAACATGCACCGTACAAAGAAATGTTCCTATGGGACTACATACATGTAGATATGTGGCACGAAAGTGTGGTCCAAAATCTTTGGCTCTTTCTTGATATATTTTTTAATACGACTGCATTTGGAAAGCCATCTTTTTTCAGGTGATGCTGATTTTCTATGATGCTCTTCCGCACAAACATAACAAGAATGAAATGGCTCACAAATTATTTGTTCACCCTTGCTCAACATTCTATTTAAATTTGTGAAAAAGTCATTTGATTTATTATCCATCTGGATCCAATCTTGTTGATATGTTATATATCTTTACAACAAACTTAGACCCAGAGAGAAAGGCATAATAAGAAAATATATATCACTTCAAATACATGTATGTCGAAAAGTGGTATGATGGAAGATGATCTCCTAAACAAGGACTGTTTACTATCTTAATTAAAGGTAAAGACCAGTATTGGAAACGCCCCAATTTCAATAAATGAAATGGAAGCTCTCACTACCAATCATGTGAAAGAATATGTTTTGACTATACATGATGATAACAAATTTGCCGGGAAACCACCTACTAATCAATATATATTTGGTAAATTAGTATATCTTTTTGACTGAGAGATATAGGGTAGTCCCATATACATCTTTCTGTGTATACCTGTAGTGCTTGTAACTTTACGAAGAATGGGCCAAATTTCTTATCATTTTGATGATTGCAGTACACACCAATACTTATATGCTAGATGATCAACCCTTTCTGATCGATTCCACAATGTTTCTTTCATAATGCAATTGCATGACCATAACTGGTCTTTACCTTTAACATTGGAAAAAACGGCTAGAAAAGGAATTATCAAAGTCTTAACATAAAGGAGAATTAAAAATAAAACCAGCATACATGTTTATGTACAATGTCTCCCTTCCCAATATTGTAGGTTTCTCATAAGTAATACGGCAGCCATAATGGACAATATCAAATAGAAATAAAACATACTTGTAAATGAGCCACGTTTTCTTTCACCATCATCTTTGTTTCATCAAACAAAGATGAAATCTCAAATCTTTGGTATGATGCTATCATCCACTTGCTCTGCCAGTAGTTGCGCTACCACCTTGATTGGTGTCAGAACACCGTGCTGTTCCATAAATCATTCAATTAAACTACCAAGGTCATTCCGAGATTAGAGTACCGGTCTCCTGCAAAATGATACACTAATATTTCGCAGTCGAGGTTGGGGTATTGATTTTTCATATGATAAACCAAACTGCATGTACCAGTGAAGTATATGTAGGCCAATTTCTAGTGCTATCTTTAATACACATAGATCCATCATAAACATGTATGGTACTGTACATGTTAAGCTAGTTATTACTCAATAGAGAAAGAGAGGGCGCGAGAGGTGAAACCATCAGAAGGGGGCGGGGGGGGGGGGATTTGTTATCTAAAACAAACTTGGGTCACATCTGCTAAAATGAATCTGATTTAGGCTTCAGTATGTTGATTTTATGATTTTTCTGACAACTGATTATCTCTAGTGAGTGAGATTGACTAACAATGCCATGTATTTGTAGATTCAATCGCATCTGCTAAAAAAGCAATTGCATCAGCAGAATATGTTAATTTTATGATTTATGCTCACATATCCTCATCTCTGGTGTGATGGACTAATATCTCCATGAATATCATAACAGACTCGAAGTCACTCGATCACATCTGCTCAAATAATTTGATTTCCAACTTCATATCGGCCTGACTCCCGCATAGGGAACCAAGTTTGACGTTTGGTTACCGTTTGCTCATAGATTTTCCAATTAAGTCCAGAAGGCCAATCAAATTATGCCTGCATCATGCAGTAAAAAAGAAATGATTAAAACACTGGATATGCAGTTCATAAACTGCATGCCAAATGGTTAGCAGCATTGCATTAGTTGTGTTTTCGCAAAGGAAGCATTTAAAAACTCATTATGTGATCATCTTTTTATTCAATAGAAGAGGATCATGCAGTGATTAGTTCAGTTAATTGGAGTAGCAACATTTAGCATACTTTAATAGGCCTGTCCTCATCAGCTTGAGTTTGCCAAATAATCCGCTATTTTAATTATCCCGATCGCAAATTATGCAACTTTTTTGCGTGTTCATTAGCCCACAGTTGCAATTAGCGGGATATTTGGTCAAGAGAAATAATACAGAGAAATCTTAGTCTCGTTTCCAAAATATCCCGTTATTTGGGAAATAGTGGGCTAATTTGCGCCCGATCGGTCTGGTGAATATGCAATTTGAACTTCAGGATAATATCCCGAGTCTGAAAATAGTGGGTTATTTGGCAAACTCAAGCTGATGAGAACAGGCCTTTTTAGCATCCATGGTTCACTACATATCTGCTGAGTACCAAAATGGCTTTATCCTTCATAACTTGATCAAGTTTTTGCCTTTCTGGCTGTAGTGAATGGTTGCCTCAGAAAAAGTAAGAATGAGAGCTGGTGGCTCTATGAAATATACACTTGTAATAAAATAGACCTTAAACAATTTATTCATTTTATTTAACTCATTTATTCATATTTTACAACTTGCGGGATGGAACACCGTTATCACTAATATCAGGACGAGTGCTCTTGTTCATTAGATTCAGATATTTGAATCTCCTTTGTGATACTGCTATTCTATAACTTGCCAGAATTGTCGACAAATTGTTTGTCATCAGATCATTTTGATGGAGATGAGCTTGTCTTTTTGTTTTCCCTGTGAATTGGTGCATTGGAATAGGGCACTGTTTTCATCAAGGTATGAAAGAAAGGGCATAAGACGAAGAATGTGTTCCATTAAATCTTATGAGAAGAATGGATTAATGGAAAAGATTCTTGTTATACAAACATGTATGTTTCCATTTGAGCTACAGTGGTACTGAATCATCAATTCCAATTGCAAAGTGAGGAAGATTTATACATCGTTGCAGACGGAATCATAATTGTAGCAAACCAAAAGGGGATGAAGAAACACGCGGCCGACCCTCTGAAGAGGGTGAGCGATCGCAGTGCTTGCTCACCGTGTGCAACAATCATATCGCTAAGATGAACCTCTGGCCAATATCTTGGCTTCATTAAACATTGGTGGCATTGGCTCCATGGATATTATCCTAGCGTTTACATAGTCCCATTTCTCATCTCATCTTTTGCGTCTGTCCCACTGCATTATGCACAGACGCTTCACCCTATGTGGATGGGTAGCAAGGTCTACAGGGTGCCCCAATAAAAGCAAATGAAAACCATGTTTGCCCTTGTTCTGTCTGCAACTTAACATTAGGGACTTTTAGATTTGCGTGGACTTGTACGTGTGACATCCATTCAAGGCAGTGCATTAAAGGACATCGATCGTAGCAATCCACGTTGTCGTCGTGCAAATCTAAAAGTCCCTAATATGCATAGAGAGATCTCTCCACTTGGTTGCCACTCTTACAGGGTCCCTCAATAAAATCATTAGTTAACCTCATTTGCTCTAGTTGTTCGACTAGCGTGTTACATTATGCATTATGTTTTTCCCTATGGTTTGTGGGGTTTATGCGATTGTGCCTTTATTCTAGAAAGCGGAATTTACTTGTCAGCCATGTTTGGCCTTATAGTGTAACTGCCACGTCTTCTTTTTTCTCCCCTTGGTTAGTAGGTACTGGTGGTACTGGGTGCTATAATAAAAGCAATCGACAACCATGACCGCCTTTCATCTCTGTCTAGCACCTTACATTATGCATTATGCTTCGTCCTGTGGTTGGTGTGCACACTTGTATAGGGTGCCTCATTAAAAGCAATTGTTAACCTTGTTCGCCCTAGTTGTTGGGTCTAGCATGTATTATGTATTACGCTTTCCCCCATGGTTTTCACTATGGTTTGTGGGACTGACTAGCATACTAGCAAATGTAAACCATGTTTACCCTTTTCCTCCATTTTTGTGTCAAGTATGTTGCATCATGTAGAGCATACCCGGTTTATATGTGCCTCTTATGATAACAAAGTTTGGAACAGCCCTTGTTTACCTTCATACATTTTTGTGTCAGGCGTGTTGTATTATACATTGGGACTCTGCTCCCGCTGCTTGCCCCTTTTTTTTACAGTGTGCCTCAAAACAAAATACTGTGAACCATGCATACTAAAGTGTCTGTCTGAGTATTATGCACATATACTGCTACCACCCAATTACTGTGCTCTTGGAGGGTGTGCCACAATAAACACAATTTAAACCATGGTTTCATTTGTTCACATTTTTTTATCCACAACAAAATATGCACCGATGCTGCTCCATATGTTTACTTAAATGTGAAATGTACAATTATATTATAGAACCAAAGATGTTGGATCTTAAGTGGGACTGCACTACTACTAAGTGCTACCACCTGCCAGTGACCACACAGGGAGGTCTAATTCCTCTTGGTCAAACTAGTGTAGATAGGATTTAAATATTACATTTTTAAACATTTTAACAAGCACTAATTCTTCATTCATTTTTTCTTTCTTCTTTTCTAATTTCCAATCTTACAGATCCCTACTAATTCCTCTGTTGTCAAGCCAACCAACATTGTAGTTCCCACGATATCAATAACAGAGATGCCTTCCGAGGATGACGCCTTACTGGAGTGGGTCACAACGACGTACTCCAAGGTGTGGACGTTCTCAACCATAGAGTCTGCTAACGTCATCAACCTGCAAGTTGGGCAAGGTGAGTTTCTCCCTCTTTTTTAAGGCCTCTTCAAACGTGGGGTGGAAAAAACCCTGGCCCCCCCCCCCACTCAGTGTTATTTAGGGTACGCATATGCTTGTTCCCTTTTTTTGAAAGCACCCCCTATCTGGGGACTGCCAACATTTTCGAACCCCCCTTTCGCGGGCTTTTCACAGGCTTTTTCTGCCTTGGAGACCTCCTAAACCAGGAAAAATGCTCAAAGTACCCCCCTAAATTCAGAATAATTTCTCAGGAGTCTAAAGAGATGAGAGAAAAAGAAAAAAAAAGATTTTTTTTTAAAAATCAGCAAGTGAAGGAGTCTATAACATTTTAACAAGTCCTCATAATCAGGAGTATTGTCAGCACTCTGCGTAGGGGGATGAAACAGTTGAACCCGAAGGTTTCCAAATATGCAGAAAAGGATTTACATTTCAAATATGACTATTTAATGGGGATGCCCCAACCCCTTAATTTATTTAATTGTCTCCCAAACTCCCACTCCTCTTTTCCTTGTGTGCATCCCCTTTAACCCTTATTTGATTTGATTTGATTTTCTTCTGCATTCATGTAAGTACACAGTTTTTTTATAAGAATAATATTACAATTTACACTAAGTATATATCTGACAACAAATCATAAATAAGCAAATACATATATATATCAACTGTTTTTTCAAAAACGAAATGATAAACTGTCGTAAATACTAAATTTCCTCAAACGTTATAAAATTATTTGCGGAGGAAGGACTGTCATTGTAAGCAGATTACTTGATAATTGGACAGCCCCAGATAAAACTCATGAAATAGATTAACACATTTATTAAGAAGAAACTGATAGGTAATTGAAAAGACAAATTTTTATTCTTCCACCACATTTCTTACCCACCCAGACCCTAATGCTCCTGAGGAGTGCACGCTGACCCCCAACTACCAGCAGTCCCACATCAGCGCCAGCCAGGTGGAGCCGGTCCGCATCGGCTTCTGCATCCCCGACATCAGCAGGGCCACCCAGGAGGTCCACCTCATCTGGCTCCTCTCGCCCAGCTCCAGGCGCTCCGGCGTGGTCGTCGAGCTCAAGGAGGTGTCGAGGAACGCGGCGTCCAAGAGGAGGGTGGTGCTCATCCTGCAGGCTGACACGCCCGTGGTGTGGAACATCATCAGCATCGACCAGATCAGGCATCTGACCATCATGGTGAGACAGACAGGATTCACAGCAGTAGCTTTTTAAAGGGAATGTGTAACTTTGTCTCAGATTCTGAAACAAAATCCTGGATTAAGCTCATGCTCCAGTGATAATTAAAAACCTTTAGGTCAGTCAGGAACCCCATGTCTTTTACAAGCTGATTGCCTGTCTGATTATCAAAATATTTATGATTGCAAATCAAAATCTAAAAATTTGTTTTTCTAATGGTTTTTAAAACACTACAGTTTATTGGGGAAAATGAATATGGTAAAACGGGTCACCCAAAGATCTTTGAATGCATATTGATCAGTTGTTTTGAAGAAGGAATACATACCTTCAAACTACATTTTAAGAAAAATTGAATTTGAATCTTGGTGACATACGTGCAGAGTGTTTTCTGTCCTTAAAATGCAATGTTGTTTAATTTTATCTTAATTATTCTCAAACAAAGGTGTAAAATCTCAATATTTTCAGTCTTCAGATGTTCTAAGATGGTTATATTTGCTCTTGAATACAGCCTTTAGTTGTAGGTCCCCTGGTTCAATACATGTATCTACAAGCATATACTTTGATATTTCTACACGACACTAATGTCCTTTGGCAAGACATTAATCTACATTTGCCACTCCATACCCAGGAGAGAAATGGGGACCTGGTAGGATAATGAAAGCCTTCATGATAGTCATTACTATATGTTAGAATACTTCCCAGGGAGTGGAAATGGTGCACACTATATTAATGATAACTGTAAAGTTCTTAGAGATGGTATTCTGTTTTAAACACTAAATAATTCCAGATTTATTATTTTATTTTATTTACTTGCCCTCTTACCTGATTGGTAAATTATAATAATCAAAATCAAATCAAATCATATCATATCTCGCTATCATTTGAATCCAAACAGAGCCCTCACCAGGTGAACACAGAAGGCATCACATCGGGCCCATTTGAATGGCAGAAAGAGAACATTCCATCTACAGGAGACAACCTCCTGACCTGGGCGCGGGACATGTACAGCGCAGTGGTGTCCTTTACAGAGGCTGTCCTCGCCAACAAATTTGATATTACCGTTGGTAAAGCCAGTAAGTGTTGAAAACTTTATTTGTGTAGATGAGTTTTTTGCCTGTTCTTTAGAAGAAAAAAAGTACCTTTTAATCTCGGTCAATTTTGTATTGTATGAGATGGTGGTTCTTGAGCCTAAAAAGGCCAGGATATTTTGGTGCTTTCTCTCAACTAGAGAGGGATGGATTCCACACCCATCCCACAAATACGCCGGTGAAGTGTGCGTAAGATACATAGTGAGTCCATTTTAGCCACACGCAATGCACTGATTTTTTACACTGCATGATATCCGTTGGTCGAAATTGTACAAGTTTGGTTTAGAGCCCCAGATTTTTTACCCAATTTCTTACTCGAAAAGGGGGAATGTTGTTAGATGTCATTTTTTCCCTGCGAATCCTCTTCTTTTTTTTACTGAGGGGAAAACAAAAAACTTTTTTTTTTTTTAGTGCTCACTGTCATTCCTGCAAATACTTCATGTAAGAACAACTGGTATAGGATATAACAATGTGTTTGTAAACTTGTGTAATATTTTTCACTTTGGCATGAATTTAAAAATCATATACAATACAGCCTCCGCACTCTAAACAAAAATGTCTTATCGATTCAAACCATTCTGATCATTTGCAGATATCTCCAGGCAGACCCACCCCCTCTCCCCTGACCAGACTGGATCCACTTCCATTGACTGGCCCGACGGCTCACCCCACGTGGTGGTGGAATGCCTCAAGAACAGCATCAGGGCCCTCGTCCCCGACGTGGTGGCCGAGTACTATAACCTGGGTCCCGAAGACATCACGCTGGAAGACAGGGACTGCACCTCGGTAGAGTACATGACGTTGGGTTTCATGTTGGATACGCAACTGAATGCATGCGGGACTAAATCGGAGCAGAGGATGAATAAGATGATATATCGTAACAGGGTAAGATTAACGACTTATAGATTTGCTACATGTGACGTCCTTTCTTTAAAGGCAGTATGACGTCCTTTTAGGCACTGCCAGTGCCTTAAAAGGATGTCACACTATGTTGATGTGCAAATCTGAAAATCCCTATTAACTACTCGAGGGATTACTGCATGAATCAAGGAATACCGTGTAGTGTTCTTTTTCTTGTTCATTTGGTGAAAGAGAATTACTTAGCAGTTTTATCCAGTTTTTGGTTAATCTGTCACCTTGTTAGTGGTGTTTCGTAGCAATTATGTCCGTTCCAGGTGACTTCAAATTTGTGACCGTACAGTTTTTAGGAAAGAGAATTCCATGGGGGATTTGTGTTTGTCTAGTGGTTGGGTGTCTGGTCTGCCTGTACAAGCTTGAGTTACATTTTTTGATGGTTGTGTTAGAAGTCGGCAGATCTCCACCCTCCAGGCATACATTATCAGCTTGTATTGATACACATGGATGGAGCATTCGTATACTATCCTAGGTCTCTCACTTTTTGAGCTGCCAACCATTGCATTTTTCCCGGTATTCTGTTTTTTTTTCTCCAAACTGCCCTAAAATGTTGATTTAATCTCAAATTCAATAGAAAACTTAGTTCTAAGCACACTTGAAGAGAAAAATATACTCAAAAAGAATGAAATGCGGATAATACCATAATAACAAAAAACTACCTACTTGTAAATAAACTATAGCTCCTAATATGGAGGTGGAGGAAAAAAAACTACAAGAGGAATGGACATTTCTGCATTGGGAGTGTGTTGCATGTGGTTGTAAGTTTCCTTTTAATGAATTCATTTTTTTTTGCTTGAAATTCATTTAAAAATAATTGAGTATTTGGTTTGCACTACATTAAATTTGTCTATCTTTATTTTCAAGGTGTTGTTTTTCAATGGGTCCCCGGAAGGCAGTGGTGCCGGTATGGAAGGATCAGGGGACATCCCCCTCGGAGATGTGGACGTCGATGACGAGGACTCCACGATGCCCTTCTACGCATCGTCCATCGAGTGTGAGTACCTCCATGGATCCACCAACACCAACGCAGGCATGACGGACAACCATGTCACCCTCCACATGGACATGTACCAGACACCGCTGTTCCAGGACAAGGTGGTGGACTTTCCGGCTCCCCTGCACGACCACACCAGGTTGTACTTCCAGGTCGGGGTCAGCGGAGGCCAAAGGAGACATGAGGTCGTCATCAACCAGTGCTGGATCCATGTGGCTGATGAGATTGTCCATTCCCTGATTGACTTCAGGTAGGTATATGGTAAAAAAACGTGTGGAGTGTGGTTGTTCAAAAAAAATTGTAAATTTTTCATCTGGAGTCACTACTCAAGCCAGGTCCAGTGGAGGACGTAGGACCTGGCTGTGGCGCTGAAACCCTCTAGTCTAGGTCTTTAGGGGTACAGGGCTCTGGGAGGAGGGGGCAGACTGTAAGGTGTTTCCTCATCTGTTCCTCCCAACAGTCACACAAAGTTGCTCCATCTTCACTGTAGCCCTGTGCATGCTTGATGACGTTGTGCCGTCCGGTTCAGTCCGAAAACAGTTTAGACAGTACAAGTGAGTTGTTTCACAAAGACTAAGATTGACTTTAAGTTGGACTTAACTATGGCGGGCCATTCACGCCAGTAGTTGCTCTAACCATTAGTCTCTCAATTATGATCTTTAGATTATATTTTTTTCTGTAAATTCTGTAGATTTGTGACTATGATTTGTACGTCCCTTGAGACCAATGCCAGTAAAGGGTGAGAGCAAACAGTGGTATGAACGGCCTGCCATATTTAAGTCCGACTTAAGGTTGAACGTAGTCTTTGTGAAACAACCGCCAGGTGGCTGATGCCTCACTTGAACCTGGTGATAAAGATTGCATTGCACTAACTTATGGTGATTGGTCCACAGGTTCATCCTTTGATGTTAGCCAAGTTAGTTACAAAGGATATGATTTGATGTCCTCATGGCTCTCAATAGAGGATACCCAGTGTAGAGCAAGTTCTTTTGTTTTAAAGTGGTTGTGGAGGTTTTGAACTTTTTCTCACTCATCAGACTACTTAGGGTTTTTCCTTTTGAGTCCCATTGCACTTCTTATAGCTACTTTGCGCCCTCTTTACCACCAACAATGCCTAGGTGGTACCAGTTGATCCCCCATGATGCCCTTTTTCTTATAATTGATTGAGAGCTGATTTGATGAGATAACCACCTGCCAGTGACCATGCAGGGAGGTCTAATCCCTCCTGGCCAAACAAGTGCAGATGGGCTTTAACTCTTTCTTCCCCCATCTCTCCACAGCTGCCCTGTCGACCAGACGGTCATCTTCCACGAGCTTAACCCCAACTACGTCAGCCTTGACCCCCAGGAGGACGGCGACCTGAAGCGCTTCAGTTTCGAGGTCCACTGGACACGGGAGACCTTTGGCCTTCATACGTTTGTCAGCTGTAAGCTCAGTCTGTGCAGTAAGGATTATAATACTGCCGATGAGGAGAAGGGTATACCAGTGGTAAGTAATGATAAGATTGCTAATGAAATTTGTTAAGCGTTGAATCCACTTGAGATGAAATGCTCAAGGTTAATTTGTGAAACCAAAACCAAAAAAGAGATTGTTTAAAAGCATCTGTACTATAAACAAAGTAACAGAAGTAAGAAAGAGTGTAAATTATATGATGAATTAAACAGATATGTTTTAAGATTATTTTTAAACACTTCAACTAATCTGCTATTATGAATCTCTCAAGGAGAGCATTCCAAAGGGAAGGCTCTGTATGAGCAAGGGCTCTTTCCCTCCACTTAAAATTTAGCTTAAGAAGACCAAGAAATTCAGAGTTTGGAGTAGATATTACATCAGTCATACCGATAATTATCGTCATACTGATAATAAGGTGAAACATGCCAGAGAAACCAACTTGAGTGGAAGCTTTCCTGTATATGAAGACAATTTTTCTTTTTTTTAAAGGTGTTTCTGATCATCATCTGTTGTATCATTAAGCTCTACAAAAGACTACGTACCTACAAACACCATTTTTCTATTTCCGTTGAGCAGCCATTATAAACAGATTTGTCAATTACAATTTTTTAATCAAGGCTTTCACCGTATACCATATACCACATACCATATGCATTTATTAATTGGAACACTTTTCAGTGTAATTTGGCATCAGTCGTTTGATTCAGATACAAAGTTACACTGATGATGCATTCCATATCCTCTATAGGGGTCATTCCAGCTACATGTAGTTTCTTATCAACAGGCCCGCATACTTACTCACATGTAAGCCACATTTTTGTTTGCATTCTGCCAGATGCCCACCTTTGCATCTGTGTAGTAAAATCAATCTAGATTAAATGCTATTACCAAGGATAAGGTAGGGTAAAACAGTAGCTCATACAAACCTTAAAGTGATTTTACAAAGGATATCATCATTGTATGCACTTTTTTAAGTGTTGGTTGGTCCAGTAAGAGATATTTTTTATCCAGAGCCAAGGCACCTGACAAGTTTGTTATTTCCTGATGTCAACAATATTAATTCATTCATAATTCATAATTGAAGTTTGATAGAGGACTGACCATCTTGACACCACCTTATCTTGACAGTGCTCTACGCTAGAGGCCCTGCAGCAAGCCTGCTCGGGTAACCCAGGGGTACGTGTGGGTCAGCAGCTGACCACCGGTCCAAGCAAGACACTAGAGATTGGTCCCATGCTAGACAGCTCAATAGAAACACCTATAGTGGATACCAATGATATAGATAATGAAGGTAATGATGATGAGGAGGATGGTTGTGGTGGTGTTGGTGGTGGTGGTGGTGGTGTTGTTGTTGGTGGTGGTGGTGGTGGTGGTGGTGGTGGTGGTGTTGTTGTTGTTGTTGGTAGAGGTGTTGGCTG